>BGPR01022728.1:13823-25042 GCA_013235015.1 Araneus ventricosus | reverse complement strand
GGTGGAGATGCAGTACTATGAAATGGTGGAGATACAGTACTATGAGATGGTGGAGATACAGTACTATGAGGGTGGAGATACAGTACTAAAAAATGGTGGAGATACAGTATTATGAAATGGTGGAGATACAGTACTATGAAATGGTGGAGATACAGTACTATGAAACGGTGGATATACAGTATTATGAAATGTTGGAGATACAGTATTATGAAATGGTGCAGAAATCTTTTTCACCTAATATATTATCGGAATGATAAAAGGGCTGAACTAACGAAGAAACTTACTTTTAACGCACGTAGTTTTCCGGGGCTGCATGGCATATCTCTCCGGCTTATATCCTTGCAAACATTCACACTTGTAAGAACCTGGAAGGTTGAC
The DNA here is from genome assembly GCA_013235015.1 of Araneus ventricosus. Taxonomy (NCBI): domain Eukaryota; kingdom Metazoa; phylum Arthropoda; class Arachnida; order Araneae; family Araneidae; genus Araneus; species Araneus ventricosus. The sequence goes on along the minus strand of BGPR01022728.1, from coordinate 24,664 downwards.
GCACATCACGTTATCCCATAACCTGCAAGAAACTGCCAATTCTTTGCACTCGTTAATATCTGGAACAGAAAAACACAATCATTTTAATCAGTAGAGCACTTACTAGAGCATTATGATTTCCAATAATTTCAAAATCTAATCTCTCGTTATAATACTTATATAAATTCGAGAAAAGTGAAAATTAATTCTGAAAACTGTTAGATAATGAGTTATAACGTGATGAAAATTCCTCTTTTGGAGTTTTGAAAACAGTGGTTCGCAATCAGTTGTGGAGAGTTATGGCACATACTGCAGCCGGAGATCACATTTTACAGTGAAGTTTTGATCACGAGGGCATTTAGGGACCGACCAGAACGAAAAAAAATGATTTTGGCTCACCCAAGCTGATAATGGTTTTTAACTTTCATCAATTGTTGTATCTTCTGTGCGCAATACTTTCATGCATTTTTGTAAAAATAGCACGTATTTTTGGAAGATTCCTTTAAAAATACCACATTTCTGAGCACTTTTTTGCTTATAACATGCAGAGTTTTCAATAGAATTATGTGAAACTTATAGAATACGAGACACTATACTAGCTACCCCAATGGCACAAAATGTCCGACAATATCGTTGCGATATCTTCACGATATTGTATGGTATTCAGAATATCGAACAACATCGTAGAGATATCGCACAATATCTTGTGCTAATAGGGTAAGCATTGCATTAACATTGAAGTAAGTACTTGGAATATTTGAGGAAACATGAGAATTTGTAATAAATAATTTTTAATTCCGCGAAAAATAGTATAATTTTTCTTTCACAATTTTAAAGCCAGATATATAGGGAAGCTTATATAAAAATTCCAGTTCGTTACTCTTAAGATTCAGAAAGATAAAGGCACTGAAAGAGCTGAATTGCTTTTGATCTGTTAGATAAACAACATTATGAGGGGTTTTCTGCAAACTGATATTTTATAAACTTGAATCTTCGAATAGTAATAATCGAACTGCATTTTAAATTATGTATTTAATTTATAAGTTTACGTGAGTGTTCAGGACATTCAGCTTTCATACAATTCGATATTATTATTCCAAGATAAAAGTTTCTCATTGGCGTAGCGGGCACAGGAGGGGTAGAGATGCCCCGGGCGCTGGTTTTAGGGAGTGCCATGGAGCCAAAACATTTATGCAATTTTGTAATGCAAAGTATGAAGAGGGAGCGTAAAATAATACCATTTCCTGGAGCCATTTCCTCTTGTTAAGCCACTGATGAAAACTGGGCTAAAAAATTATATCATTTTTCCGGGCATCGCTTACTTTCACTACGACACTGGCCATGGTGACAAAACATTAATATATTACGCCACTTTATGAATTGAATTGCAATGAGGGGAAGAAGAAATATCATGTCCCGGGTGCAGTGTACACAAGCTAAGTCACCGATGAAGACGAGAGGTGGGCGAGAAAATCATATTATTAGTTAAAATTTGAAGATTCACTGTACAACGTTGTCGCTTTTGCACATCAAACTCGGATTGATCAAACAGTTTGTGAAAGCAATCGATAAGACAGGTGATGGATTTAACTTTTTGAAAATTAAATTTCCTCGTCTTAGTGAGGCTAAAATCAAGGAAGGAATTTTCCTGGGCCCCCAGATGAGACAACGTTTTAAAGATTCAACGTTTATGAAACACAGAAGATATTTAACGGTTAAAATAATTGTTTTCTCCCTCCAAATCAAATTCATGTCCATAAAATTACCGGACAGTGATAAAAATAGGAGGGGGGCGTCCCGAGAAAACGGTGGGTGATGGGGCAAAATGAGGGTCATATTCGGATTCAGTGGGTCATTTTACATAAGAATTTGCAGGAATGGTGTCGGGGCTCGATTTTTTTTGCAGCGCAGTGTTATTATTTATTATATAGGTTTGTACTTCAAATTTTATTAACAATTTCTAAAGTAAAAGAAGGGTATTAATGAATATTTTGAAACAATTAAATTAACTGGTTTATTTAATTTATTATTTAATTCGTTAATTTAAATCGTGAAAATAAATCAAATCAATAGTTGGTCGTGATATAAATTGTTAATCGTATACTTTTAAAATTTTCTTTTAGCATTAGTTCAGAATTCTGTGAATGTATTCTGGTAACTATATATATTCGTATTAGTCTTGTTCTTAAACAATAAAGAATAATGTTACGAATTCTGTATAAAATTAATTTTGAAAAAAATATTAAAATGAGAGAAACAAATTGTACGGAAATGAAATTTTTGTCACTGAAATGCTAATTTAAAAAAAAAATTAATAAGGTGTAAAAATAGTTTCGTGAGATAATGTTTTTCAAAGATATCGTGGAAAAACGCCTTGCTTAATTTTTAATTAACTGAAATTGTAAGTAACTTTTGGGCTTTGGAAAGTTGAGAGTGACCTTTCTCTTGCCTTAAATAAAAAGTGTGCAATGTTTGATTAAAATCACTCCAGTGGTTTAGGAGGAGATGTGGAACATACATACCCAAAATGACTTTCATTTATATTAAGATAAATCCACACTATTGTTGACAAATACTATGAGCCATAAAAATGTTTTAGTGAAGATTTCGCCACAATTAATTAAATATTTAATTTAATAGTCAATTTGATAATTAGCTAATTTGACAGATTACTTTAATTTGATATTTAATTAAACATGGCGGCAACAAGATTTGTTTAATAAATTAAATATGAAATAACCAAAAAAACATATTTAAATAAGAGTTCCCTTTTTCCTTATTGATATTGAAAAAAGAGCTCATTAACTTTATAATTATTCTTGGGTTTTCTTCCTGACTATTTACTTTTAACTGTCGATGGAGATTTAAATTCACTGTTCAAAATGGCTGCATTCATATCCTATGCTTTAAACACACGTATTGACTTTTCCACTTACAATATTTAATATTTTTCATTCTCTTACGTGTTAAGAATTTAGTGAAAATTATCTCTGTAACCAGGGTGTTTTCTAAATGAGCCCATTCTAGTAGTGTTTAAATGTTTCATGTAATGTGATTTTAGCATATGGCAAAGTAATGTTCGCACAATTATATATGGTAACCTAGATTAAATAAATTACTTTTTTAATCTAGAGTCTTTCTTCATTCGTGTCAATTGTCAATTTCTTGTTACTGTTTCAGATAGGCTGGCTTAATGTTATCTAGGGGATATTTACACTACTGGGATGTTTATTTCTTTATGACTCGTACCTGTTGAATGATTATGTGTTGGGATAGAAAAAAAATTGAGAAATTTACTGACCAATAAATCTAGCATAACTTTTTGAGTAGAATGAAAAAATCCTTGATTAGTAAAATATTAAATGTCATGAAAACAGAATCACGATGTATATTGCGGTGTTTGGAAACAATAAAGTAATTGTCAATGTCTATATTGATCAATAACATTAACGTAAAGGAATCTACCTTTGCCTTCCAGTTTGCCGAAAGGGATTTTTTTTCATCTGATTTGATGAATGTGGTGATATGTTATATTCATATGATTTTTTTCATGATATCCTTATTGGTTGCTTTTTGCTCCATATATTTTCAAACGAACGTTGAAAACATGTTGTTCCTTAAATTTTTTGGGGGGCAGCAGGGAGTGTAGTAAAAGAAATAGCAAACGTTATTAGTTATTCGTCATTACCTCTATATGTTTTTTGTAAATAACAAGCCATATCCTTGTTACTAAATTTTTATTTATGTATTAAAATGTTTTAGTGATTTCGTTAGCACCCCTGCGCCTCACCGTAGCCAGTGTTCCGGATTAAAATGCAGAATATTTGGACACTTTAGAATAAAAATAACTTCCTAGTGATAGAATAAAAACCTTTATATTGTGTTGAAAATATGCTTTCACCACATCATTAGTTTTATACATCATAAAAAAGAAAATTTCCTTTAATTTTAAGATTCCTTTCTGAAACAAAAATCAAGGCAGCTAAATTAAATGTGTCACAATTTTGCGAAACCTTCTAATGAATCTTTATTTGACTAAATTGAAAAATAAACTCAACATTTTGATCTTACATTCACAAACTTCTCCTGGTTCTACCCTGCTACCGTCGTTTCCACTATAACCCTCGGGACATTGACAAAAGAAACTGCCAAACGTGTTGTGGCATATTGCATTTTGATCTTACCTTCACAAACTTCTCCTGGTTCTACCCTGCTACCGTCGGTTCCTGTATAACCCTCGGGGCATTGACAATAGAAACTGCCAAACGTGTTGTGGCATACTGCTGGAGGGTGACAGGTGTTATCTGTTTCGCATTCGTTGATGTCTAAAAATGAAATAAGAATAAGAATTTTTTTTTAGTTTGTGAAGAAATGGAGGATCTTCAACCAAATTGAGCGTTCTACCATCCACTTTCTTGTATAGTTAAAAGTAATGCATTATCTAAGTTGTTTATCGTATAGGGAAGAGAATCGTGTGTTTTCTGAGCCTATTCTCGTTTACAGATTGGAACCGAAATTGAATACAGATTTAAAATTGTGGTGCCAAGACCGCATGCTAAATTTTAATTTAGTTACCTTGTTGAACTACCTGAATGCCTTAAAATATTGTATTATCATCGAGAACACACCTGCACAAATTTTCAAATCTCCAGCATATTAGAGAGAGAGTGAAAAATCGGTTACAAAATTCCCTATTTACAAACATGTAAAGAGTCAAGTTACATAAAAGTGCTTACTAAAAGAATGTAGAAATGGAAGAATACACGACATTTAAAACACTTGCCAAAAGTTTTTATCACTTTACTTTCAATTTTCTTTCCGGGTTAACGTTTCTCTGCATTAAGAAAATCACGTTTAACTCTATGAGCTCTATACCGCCTCAAATCGCCCCTTTCGAAAGAGGCCGGACTCAGGCGGTTTCGGGAGCTTGAGTGAATTTAAGGGAGAAAAATGGTTCCTTTCTTTGTTGACAATTGATCACCCAAACTTGGGTGTTTTCCTCCTGGAATTTCTGTAAAGAAAGGAAGGATTCCATTCTGTTTTCGTGAACGAAAATTTACTTCAGTTTTTGAGGTACTGGAATTTTCACTCTAACCGGGTACAGAGAGTTAAACAGCATTGTCATCTTAGAGGAATCTATAATCAGAGGGCAATGCCCCAGTCCCAACCACTGGACCGATTTAGATCATTTTTATTTTGTTTAGAAGCTTATGACGTCTAGATATGCCATCAAGGGTCGTCTGCCAACACTCGGCCTTTCATTTTCAAGATACATAGCAAAAGTTTGGTCTCAGTCTCTACACCCCAATTCGCTTGTAATTTCACCAAGTTACAAGCATTGTCACACAGGTTATTAACAATTATCGACGAACAGCCGGTCGGCGAAGGCGGCTGGTAATATAAATGAGAAAATAATCTGCCATTTCTTAGCAAATGTAGTGCAAGTTCAGGGTGTAATCCCTAAGAGAGATGCGAGTCACGATTCATGGTTTTGTCTTGTTTCATTGAAGCCCATGTTTTTGAATCCTAATCCATTTAGGAACTTTCAGTGCATTCCTCAATAAATTGCTCCATTTCATGGCTAAATCTTTTCCAGTTTGTCACGGTAATCCTGAAGTTGGTAAAAACTATGGTGCAAGGATATAAAGATACCCAAATCATCATCTATTGGATTTAAATCCTGTCACGATTTTAGATTGTCCCACCAGGGATTAACTAAGTATCTTGAGGTCCCAGGTGTTTAAAAGGCTTCTCTAAAATTTTAACGTAGGACTACGTTCCTCCCATTGATATCTCAGGAAGGAATTTGATTCACACGCCAAAATGGCACAAAACTTGGTACGAGAAATCCTCTATATCTCGGTAACTACATAAGTTAGAAACATAACTAATGTCTTATTTTAGAGATAAAGAGTAACAAACAGAAGTTACAAAAGAAAACAACTGAAAATCGGAATTGTAGTTCAGCTATCACTAAGTCGCAAAATAGGGCAAAAACACGCATGAATTGTGACGCGCAACTCAATATCTGGGTAACAGCATAAGTTAAAAACATAACTAATGTCTCATTTTAGAGATAAAGGGTAACAACAGAAGTTACAAAAGAAAACAACTGAAAATCGGAATTGTAGTTCAGCGATCACTAAGTCGCAAAATAGGGCAAAAACACGCATGAATTGGTGACGCGCTCCTCTATATCTGGGTAACTGCATAAGTTAAAAACATAACTAATGTCTCATTTTAGAGATAAAGGGTAACAACAGAAGTTACAGAAAAAACAACAACTGAAAATTGGAATTGTAGTTCAGGGACCACTAAGTCGCGAAACTGGGCAAAAATACGCGTGAATTGGTGACGAGATCCTCTACAGTTCGGTAAATACATATGTTTAGAACATAACTAATGTAGTATTTTAGAGATAAAGAGTAACAACAGAAGTTACAAAAAATAAAATTTGAAAATCGGAAAAGAGTCACGCGAGTAAAGTAGTCCTATGCCTTTAACTTCAGGAGCTGTTTGAAAAAAACAGCTTTCCTTCATTTTTTACGGGAAATTGGAATTCTTAAATACTGCTTTGGGCATAATACGATTATTCCGAATCATTTGCTACTGATTTTTTCAAGTCTAGCAGTGTATTTTTTGTACCGCCATTGGCTTCATGGTGTATTTTTATTTCCCATCATCATATTTTCGACATTCGTTTGGATTTGGAATGTTTTTTGTACCACAATTCTATTTACGCCTTTTGATTGGTGGTATATTTTTGTACACCCTTCATTTCCTTGAATAAATTTTAGTAATTCTTTGCCACAGAAGGACATAGTTCATTGTAGTTCTAAGGTTTATTTTCAGCATATGAAAGAGTGAAGGAATACTTCGAACATCTGTTATTTCTGTTATTATTGAAAGGATAGGTTTATCTGAGTTTCTTGTTCGAATACAAACATCTTCCTCTAAAGCGTTCGTCACTCCCTTTGTTTATTTATTATCGATTTCCCTTTTTTGGACGTCCTTTTAACCATATGCGTGACGCAGTTTAGCCTATGATGGTTCTTATGCCAAAAAACTCCATATAAACAAACAAACCGATTACCCATGGTAAATCCCAAATAAAAATTTTAGTTTGCAGCAAAGTTGCAGCAATCTTTCTCTGCAAGCTTTCAACAAATTTGACATGACAAGAGTGCAAGATTTCAACAAATTTGACATGGCAAGAGTGCAAGTTTGAAACAAGTTTACGTGAACGAGTTAGTCACCACGCGTCAAACTTTTCACAAGCTTGCGGCGTCAAACTCATTGCAAACTATAGCAAAAACAGAACACGAACGCATTCTCGGACTCGAACCCGCGACAACTCGCTTCCTAAACCTGTCTTCCTAACCATTCAGCCAGATAGACTCTGAGAGGAGAAGATAGATTGCGCTAATACATCGCGCATACGATTTATTTAAAACTATTTTCTTGATTTCATTAATTGTTTAAATTTTGTGTTGAGAATATGATTTGAAGTCAAAGAGACAGCGAGTTTCGCTAATTTCTACGTTTTGCTAGTATAATAAATTATGAAATTAGGTTTCAAATGTAATTACTTTTAAAGTGGGACAAAATGTAAGTTATTATTTTTCAACAAACATTGACTATTTTTTAGGTTTAATTTTGTTTATAAACGTTAAAATTTCAACATTAAAAAAAAGGTGACATAGTTTTCTTTAAAGTGCGAGTTCTATATTTAGTAAAAAGATGGAAAATGTTTCAAAATTTTTTTTATAAAAAAGTTAGTTTTTTCACAAATTATCATTGATTTATTGAATTAATAAAAAGAAGGACGGTCTAGGAGATGCTATTAAAAATCGGATGTTTTTAAAAAAGAGACAAAGATTATCTGTAAGTGTCCTATCATCTTTGCAGCAAACTTGTTTTTGCAATTGTGGTGTGAAGGTCGTCATAACATCTTCACAGCAAACTTGATTTGCAAGTTGGTGGTCGATTATGCTTTGTTACTTTGCAGGAAGTTCGCTGCAAAGTTGTCGCGTCAAGTTTGTCATGACAAGCTAATATCAAGAAAAATCAAACTTGCTGCAAGTGTACATGCCATCTGGGATGAACCATTCACGAACACTAATATCGGCTATTGCCTCTAAACTACGCTGTTTGCCTCACTTATGATTCAGCAGGAGAGTTCTATCCTCTACTTTCTCGTATATTTAGACAATAAGGCACAATTTTTTCTAAGATTCGTAGTACAGTGAAGAAAATCGAGTATACACCTATCGTGGACCTCTTTTCGTTGACCAATTTTGTAAAAAATTTGAAATAGTTCTAATGAAATTTTGGTGTGACGCCTACCCAGATAGCACGTAAGTTTGCAGCAAGTTTGATTTTGACTTGTCATGGCAAAATTTGACGCGACAAACTTGAATCGAACTTGTAGCAAGTTCGATGTGACAAATAGCGCCACCTCCTTGCAAATCAAACTTGCTGCAATTTTGCAAAACAAGCTTCCTGCAAAGATAGCACAATAAAGAGATAATTATCTTTGTCTCTGTTTTAAAAAACATCCGATTTTTAATAGCATCTCCAAGACCGTAATTCTTTTTTATTAATTCAATAAATCAATGATAATTTGTGAAAAAAATAATTTTTTTATAAAAATTTTTTGAAACATTTTCCATCTTTTTACTAAATATATCACTCTCACTTTAAAGAAAACTATATCGCCTTTTTCTTAATGTTGAAATTTTAACGTTTATAAACAAAATTAAATCTAAAAAACAGTCAGTGTTTGTTGAACAATAATAACTAGACATTTTGTCCCATTTTAAAGTAATTACTTTTGAACTCTAATTTCATAATTTATTCTACTAGCAAAACGTAGTTATTAGCGAAAATCGCTCTCTCTTTGACTTCAAATCATATTCTCAATCCAAAAAATTAATGAAATCCAGAAAATAGTTAAAAATAAATCGTATACGAATCGAATCGAACGATGTATTAGCGAAATCTATCTTCTACTCTCAGAGTTCAACTGGCTCAATGGTTAGCGTCTCCGCTTCGGAACTGGGACGTCGCGAGTTCTATCCCGGGTTGTGTTCGTGTTCTGTTTTTGCTATAATTTGCAATGAGTTTGACACGGCAAACTTGCTGCAAGTTCGTTTCATGGTGACTTCGGAGCTTTCGTTAACTTGCTGCAAGTTTACTGCAAGCTTGCACTCTTGTCACGACAAATTTGTCGCAAACTTGCACTCTTGTCACGACAAATTTGTGGCAAGCTTGCTGCAAACTAAAATTGATATCTGGGTAGATGCCAAATTTCATTTATCTTACTTTTTATAGTTTCGAGTTATTGAGCCGATATGTTCAATGACAGACAAACAAACATAAGGTCTACGCCGATGAAGAATGTCGCCCAAACTCTGATACTGATCTGCAATTTTTGTACAAATATCACATGCTGAAATATCATTAAACTAGCTCGTAGGAGGTTTTCAGTTAATGCTATCACAGTTGAGTGAATGCGATGACGAATATTTTATGAACTGTTACTTACTACGCAATATCAAAAAATCACAAATACCAGTGATGAATGCTACTATCAAAAAGGTGTGATTCAATCATTGGTAAATAAATGTGCATAAAGTGTTGTAATATTTTTAAAAAAATTCATTCCTTTGTAATAAACTTTTCCTAAGTTTTAGTTTTTACTTTTATCTTCTGTCAACAGATAGCGCCATGGAAACCCATTTTGGTGCTTAGAAAGAAGATCGTCCTTTTTTTTTCCGGTCACCATGATTCTATCGCAATTTCATTGGTATTGCATTACCTGTGAGTCACCATTTTTGTGACATATGTTTTCGAATGATTCTCTTGTATAACGATAAAAAGTAGCAATAATCATTCGAAACAAATATTCACAGATAGGGAAGCTTAGTTAACTGTGATCGGAATGGAAAATGATTGGATTTGGGATTCACTGTAAAGGGGATTCTGAATAGTGAACTGTGTTAATGTTGGCTTCCGCGTTTGATGGGAATACTTGTGGTCAATTTCATTGATCGGAATTTTTTAAAAGTATTTTTCGTTAGAGGCGCCATCTGTTGACAGTATATAGAACTAAAAACACAAAATTTTGCAAAAAGTATAATAAAAACAAATGGCAATTTCCTTTTAATTTTTAAAAACACTTTACGTACATTTAATAAGAATTTGAAAATTAAAAGTGTGATTGAAATCATACTTATTTAAAACAGATATTTAAAATAACAATAGCAAAAATATTTGTTATCAAAAATTTCAAGGATTATACATCTCTAGATTCCATACTCAAGAATAGATAGACAGAGAGCTTGATAACGAATTTGGTACAAATATACAATTCCAGTAATAAAATCATATGATAATCTGTCTAGATCATTTCATTTTTGAGTCATCGTGCTGACATGCACAAGGATGGGAAGTAGGGATGCATAATCTACTATATTTTTAATAACAAATATTTTTGCTATTGTTATTTTTAAATATCTGTGATTTCTAAATAAGTGTGATTTCAATCACATTTTGAATTTTAAAAGTCTTATTAAATGTACGTAAAGTGTTTTTAAAAATTAAGAGGAAATTGTCATTTGTTTTTATCATACTTTTTTTGCAAAAGTTGTGTTTTTAGTCCTATATACTGTCAATAGATGGCGCCTGTAGCGAAAACTACTTTAAAAGAAATTTTTCTATCAATTAAGTTAACCACAAATATTCCAGTCCAGCACGGAAGCTAACATCAACGCAGTTCGCTGTTCGGAATTCCCTTTTCAATGAATCACAAATCCGACCATTTTCCGTTCCGATCGCAGATAACTAAGTTTCCCTATGAA
>BGPR01022727.1:8313-25042 GCA_013235015.1 Araneus ventricosus | reverse complement strand
GACCTAGGTGTGTAATTTGTAACCGTGTGCCATTGCGGAGTCTCGGTATATCGAGGTTACGTATTAGTAGTACTGGCACACCTATACTTTCAATCTCGGCTTGTCGGAAGGTGCGCCTGAAAATTCTAAGATGTTGAAGAAAAAAAATGATGATGAAAAAAAACCTACAAAATATGATGTTTCTTGTTAATGCCCATTACCGTATCTACAGATGGATATTCTGTAATATCTCACTGTGAAAATTAAACAAAACACCGAGAGAATAATTCACTAACGTCATTGGATCACTGTGTAACCGTATTAAAAGTTGTAAATGCTACGACAACAGGAAACCGGAAGTGTAAAGTCTCCTTTATTGCTTATGGTCAAAGAAGGCAATATTTTCTTATATTAACTTTAACACTGGCAAAAGCCCGCGCGCGAAACAGTAATTTGGCTTGAATTTATTTCTATAAGAATAAAAAGAATTGTTAGAAATTACGTTACAAAAATATTTTTAAACCTTAATAACAATCAGAGAAAACATTTCATCGCAATGGAATTAATAGCATTAAAAAGATCAATTTCTGGTCTTTAAAATGGCATAAAAATAATTGTTGTCTAATAAATATTTCAGAAGTTACTGACAAAAAACGTCTACTCATAAGGCTTAAAATCGACTATATAATTTTCGTTATTTAATTAAATAGCTTAAGAATGAATTAACTCTAAAAGTTCAAAATAGCACCTTTGACGTAGAAATATGCTGTAGAATGTCGTGTGTAAATTTCATGTCGCTACCGTTCACCGTTTAGGAAGAGTTCTTGTGACCGACCGACCGACAGACAGATACGTAAAATTTCTGCCTTATTTTATGGATATTCATAAACATAAGCAAAATTTTCAGAAATAAAGGTAAATTAGTTCAAAGTCTAACCATTTCCTAGCAACTGAGTAGCTATAAATTTGCGTTATTTCAAAATCGTCTGCACGTAAAACTTTAAAAATTAACAAAAATTGAAGGAAAAATGTCACAGACAATAATTTAGTAGCATTGAAAAGGTAAAAGTTTGCACTTTAAGATGGTATAAAAATAATTTGTATCGAACAATTTGTTCCGAAGTTACAGCGGAAAGAAGGATTACATGATAGTTGATTTTAAAAATAATTTATTCCACATGTTTTCGCATTCCTGAAGGATCACGTGACAGTTGATTGAAAACTAAAATAATCTTCATCGAGAATCGCTGAGTCAATGGGCTTTGTTAATTATTTAATTGCTGTCTGAACTTTTAAAAATTAATAATAATCGGATGGAAAATGTTACAGAATTAAAATTGGTATCATTGAAAAGGTACAAATTTGGACTTTAAGATGGTATAAAAATATGTTTTGTCAGACAATTTGCTCCGAAGTTACGGCGAAAAAACGGTTTCGGTTAATTTCTAATTAACTGCCTGTTTAATTAACTTTTAGACTTAGAAAAGTTCATAAGTATCTTCCCCTTGTCTTAAATAATAAGTGTACAAAATTTGGTTGAAAACCATCAATTGGTTTAGAAGGAGATGTGGAACATAGCCACATACATACCCACATACACACATACCCACAATGACTTTTATTTATATTAAGATTTGTCGAGGCATGAAACAAGTTTTTCTATGTCTTATGTAAAAAAAATCCCGTCCAACTTCCAATAAACATTGTTGAGCTTTGCGTTCTTACGTCAATAGACGAGGCACCCATCTAGCGCAAACTTTATGAAATTGAAGATGTTCGCCAATAATTTTATACATACTTCCATGTGAAATATCCATTTCATGCGCGATTTCATCTTCTATTACGCTCTTCTTTGCAAGAACGCGTTTATTCGCTTCAGCATTAAGGTATCCGACTGCGTTCGGAGACATTTTTTTGAAAAATAATTTATATATATATTTTAATGTTATTTTTCAACTGCGTATGTTTTCAAACCATGAAAATATTGTAAAATTAAGCTTTCAAAATAATATTTAAAAAAAACTGAGAACTTTGAAGAATAATGACTAAAATATTTGCCTTACGCTAACAGCCATAGACAAAATCATATTCTAAATAAAAATAAATCCTTGTAGGAATACATTTCTATGACAGTTATCTGTGTTATGCTCTAAAATCTTTCTTGTACTTCAAAAGAGTTTTGAGATATAGATGAACACAGTTACTAAACTGGTAATTTTTCAAAAAAAATGCTTTGGGTTTATAATTAAACGCTTAAAAATATTACTTGATTTTAAAATTGACCTTAGTTTTTGGAGGAAAACATCAAGCATATTACAGAAAACAATCTCAGAAAATTTCATATCAATATTTGAATACCGTTTTGTGAAATCATTGTTACGGTGGTGAGATTTCCCCAAAAATATCATTTCTCAGAAAACACATTTACAGTTTTTATGCAACTTAAAGTAACACTTACAGTTCGGTAATAAAACAGCTGTAACTACATTTGTAATTCACGTAGAAGTAAACAGTGAGACAATTTTAGAAAGCTGTTTAAACAGGCTACAAAATTAAGTCATAATTTTTTTTAATAATCTCAATAAAACGACGATTTTAAACCAGTCGGATACTTTTATCTCAGTACTTGTCAACGAAATTTGATAGCCTATCCTCGCTGTAAACGTCAACATCGGTACATCCGTTTTAGAACATGTTGCACCACTTTGCGATAGGCTGACGCGATATTGCATTTTCGTCATTACTTCGTGCAACTGTCGATAAATTTCAGCGCATTCACAACTTTTTCCCCAGAAAAAACGGATCACTGCACGTGTTTTCAATTTTGACGCCACCTTCAGCTGCCTATACATCTTCACGACTTATTGGCAAGCAAACTAAAACTGCCGTGTCCAAGTTGCTACGCGAGGTGCTGCAGATAAATGTCTGCAGTGTTGCCTCAAAGTATCAACAAAATTACATTCATATCATAACAAAAGATTCTTTACGAAGGAATGCAACTAATTTTTTGACTGACCTACGTATGAAATTTTTAATTTATAATTGTTTTATCTCTCAGTTTTGATATCAACCGTTTGTATCTTTCATTTTTAGGTAGATTCCTTATAGGAAGTCTACCTATTGCAATGGTTCTCATGACACGACTTTCGGAAAATTTCTGCATATCTTCACCGATCATGACCCCTAGAACCCAAAATCACCCTTCGTTAAAAAGTTTATATATATATATAACGCTTTTTCCCATGTTATCTTGTAAACACGATAACTGGAGTAATTTTGATGTAAATTTAACCAGCCTGGGATATGTTGTAAGGATAGTGAAAATCTCGGCCGAGTTCGTAGATGAGCTATCCAGCTGATAGGGGGTGGAAATTTTCATTTTCCCATAATTCCTTTACAATTGAAAATAGAAAGAAAATTCAAATTAGGCGAATTATTGCCTTATCATAAGGAACAATTTTTGCATTTAAACTTTTTCGATAGCTACAATTGCTTAGAAGTTATGAGTTGAAAAGTGATTTCCCCACCTCCCCCCTCTCCCCCTAACTTAAAGTACGTTTTAACCTATGCATGTTGCCCCTTGTTGGAAAGCTCTCGTCATTTGCAGTCTCTTCCAACCACATTCTTTCTTGAAGCTCTAATCCTTATAAGAGTAGAAGGCGAAATGATATTTTCCTTGTTATTAGTAGAGACGTATATATATATATATATATATGCTTATATATATATATATATATATATATATATATATATATATATATATATATATATATATATATATAACGCTTTTTGCCCATGTTATCTTGTGAACACGATAACTAGAGTAATTTTGATTAGATTTTAACCGGCGAGGGATATGTTGTAAGTTCGGTGAAAATATCGACCGAGTTTATAGATGGGCTAATCAGCTAAAAGGGGGGTGGAAATGGTGGGGGACTGAAAATTTCATTTTCCCATAACTCCTCTACGATTGAAGATAGAATGAAAACTCAAAATAGGTGAATTATTGTCTCTTTATAATAAACAACTTTTGTATTGAAACTTTTTTGATAATTACAATTTTTTAGAAGTTATGAGCTAAAATGCCACTTTCAATCCCTCCAATTTATCCTTTCCCCATTACTCTGTTACGATTGAAGATAGAAAGAAACTTTCAATTGGGGAATTATCACATAATCATAACGAACAACTTCTATACTAAAAGTTTTTTGACAGCTATAATTGCTTAGAAGTTATGATCTGAAAAGCGATGTTCAATTCCCCCCAATTTATCTTTTCCCCTTGCTCCGTTACGATTGAAGATAGAAAGAAAATTTCAATTAGGGGAATTATCACCTTATCATAACAAACTATTTTTATATTTAAAGTTTTTTGACATAAAGAATTACTTAGAAGTTATGAGTTCCCATCAGCCTCATTCACTTCCACTTTTTATACTGTAAACAAGTTGATATACCTGGCTTTGCTAAGGATTAAAATGTTTTCATGTTTAACATTTTTAATGTAAAAATTACTATTGTATAAATATTATAATACACAATTTACTTTTCTGATCTGAAACGTTTTTAATTAAAATGAGAATATCAATTGAAACAGACGATTTGTAAAAACAGCCGTTTTCTCCATACATTATTATTTGTAATATAGGTACTTCAAATTTCGTTAACAATTACTAAAGTAAAAGAAAGAAAGGTTTCAATGAATATTTTGAAACAATTAAATTAACTAGTTAATTATTCATTAATTTAAAGAATGAAAATAAATCAAGCATTATTTGGTCCTGATATGAATTGTTAATCGTCTGCTTTTAAAATTTTCTTTTAGCATTAATCCAGAATCTATCTGTGTGGCAACTATATATATTCATATTATTCTTGTTCTTCAACAATAAAGAATGTTGTTACGAATTCTGTATAAAATTAATTTTGAAAAAATATTAAAACGAGAGAAACAAATTGTATGGAAATGAAATTTTTGTATCCGAAATGCTAATTTTAAAAAAAAATTAATAAGGTGTAAAAATAGTTTCGTGAGATAATGTTTTCCAAAGATATCGCGAAAAAACGCCTTGCTTAAATTTTAATTAACTGAAATTGTAAGTAACTTTGGGGCTTTGAAAAGTTAAGGTGAACTTTCTCTTGTCTTAAATAAAAAGTGTGCAAAATCTGGTTGAAATCAGTCCAGTGGTTTAGGAGGAGATGTGGAGCATACATACAGACAAAATAACTTTTATTTAAATAGAGATAATTATTATATCATTAAAAGATTAAGATTGCTGGCATATGCTATGAGCCATAAAAAAGGTTTTAGTGAAGATATCATCACAATTAACTAAATATTTACTTTTATTTAAGTAAATAGTTAATTTTAATTAATCAAACAGTTAATTTGATAATTAGTTAATTTGACAGATTACTTTAATTTCATATTTAACTAAACATGGCTGCACCAAGATTTGTTTAATAAATTTAATATAAAATAGCCAAAAAAGATAAATATATAAAAGTTCCCTTTATCCTTTTTTATATTGAAAAATATCTCATTAATTTTAAAATTGTTTTGGGGTTTTCTGCCTGAAAATTTGCTTTTAACTGTTGATGGAGATTTAAATTTCCTGTTCAAAATGGCTGCATTGATATCCTGTACTTTAAACACACGTGTTAAATTTTCCACTCACAATGTTTAATAATTTTTATTCTCTTATGTGTTAAGAATTTAATGATTATTATTTCTGTAACCAGGGAGTTCTCTAAATGAGCCCATTCTAGTAATGTTTAAATGTTTCATGTCATGTGATTTTACCATATGACAAAGTAATGTTCGCACAATTATATGTGGTAACCTAGATTAAATAAACTAATTTAGAGTCTTTCTTCATCGTGTCAAATGTCAATTTCTTGCTACTGTTTCAGACAGGCTGGCTTAATGTTATCTAGAAGATATTTGCGCTGCTGGGATGTTTATTTCTTTATGATTCCTACGTGTTGAATGAATATGTGTTGGGATATAAAAAGAATTGACCAATTTACTTACCAATTTATCTAGCATAACTTTTTGGAATGAAAAATGGAATGATAAAACCTTGATATAGTAAAAAATGAAATGTCATGAAAACAGAATCACAGCATAAATATTGCAATGTGTAGAAACAATAGAGTAATTGGCTATGTCTGTATTGATCAATAAGTAATATTTCATTACTTTTGTAACATTAGCGTAAAGGAATCTACCTTTGCCTTCAAGCTTGCCGAAAAGGGATTTTTTTTTTATTTTATGTGATTATCTCGTTATTATCCCCGTTACGAGATTATATTAAATCGTCTTCTTCTGAAAATACATGTTATAACTAAATCGAATAAAGCTCTCCATAGGGAAATAAACTGTCGTTTTCAGTAAACATTTCTGGTTGGAACATACGAGAGACAGAAGAAAAAATTGTCTGTTTAGAGGCTTTGGTTCAAAATAATTGCTGAACGGAAGATAAACAATTGTATGATTGGTGAAAAAAATATCCGTGAATCTTACTGGAAGTAGCTAATTCATCAAAAATTGCTTACGTATTATCGGAGACAAAATACACTGGTGGGTTTAAGTGTGCTAGATTCCGCTGGTTTTATAAAATCTGAGTTGTTTTTTTTAAAAAAATTTTGATATTGAGTTTTTATTATTATGTTGCCTAAAACTATAGATAATGTTATTTGATTAAAAATGTTGCAAAATCATAGAAATTAAGATATTAGCATTTCTTTCTCAAATATCGTAGAAAGCGCTTTATTCCCCACCAAATCATATTATGTTATATAAATTCACATAGTACAAAATCTTACTTTGATTAAAATTTAACTGTTTTCTTGTTGTTAATGTTTAATTTTTTAAATTATATTTAACTGTTTCTGTTCAACGAAATTTTTTAAATCATAAAAGTATCACTGCCTGTAGAATGGCAGTTTGCATTTTATTTGTAAATATAAAAGAATGAATTTAAAAAGGTGATAACGCAACTTAAAGAATCAAATTTGAATTGGAATGTTGAATATTCACGAAAAACAGAGTGAAAAAGAATATTGCAATAAAATATACATTGAGTATTAGAAAACAATTTTTGCTATAAAATGGACATATACATGAAAAGTAATAAATTAAGTAATATCTCAAACAAAAGTTATTGTTTAATATTTTAAATAATTGAGATATTCAGTTATGTTTGTAAAAATCAACATGACCAATCGTATTTCAATGAAATATATATATCAAGATTAGATAAAATCATCCAGGAAAAGTTCATGATATACCATAGTTTTGATTCATAAAAATTATATGTTATTGGAATTGTTACTGTAATAGAGTAACCTATTTATAAAGAGAAATGGCTTTAATTTCGAAATTTGTTAATTTAGAACTCTTTAATACTTTAATAGAACAATTAAATTCCTCTCAAATAATAATTTTGTTTCTACAGTGAATAAATAAATTCAATTAAAATAACGGCCTATTTAATTCGAAGATAAAACTTAACAAAGCAGTATAAATAATAAAACGCATTGTACACCATTTACAGTCATTGACGAAATATTACTGGGAGGAATGATAAACAACAACCGTTTTCTGGGAATTTAATTTTCTCATCTTTAATATATTGCGATTATTCTAAAAATATTCCTTCCATTTATTAAGAGTGAAGTGAAATTAGACATTCATTTTTTTCAAAAAGATTTAACTGTCGTTTTTCAAAAAGTTTAATCTGTCGTAAGTTGTTTTTTGGTTAAACGGTTTGGTTAACGGTTTGCATTCTCTCTACAGTAAACCAAGGAGACTTTCTCCACAAAAATTAAAAGCGGTCAAGGCAGAGTTTAAGTCCTTAATAGAGCTAGGTATACTGCGTCCATTTAAAAGTCCATGGTCTAGTCCAGTTCATCTCGTGCCGAAAAAGGATGGCACTTGGCGCATCTGTGGTGGTTTTACCAGATTGAACGCAGTAACAGTTCCAGATAAATATCCTTTTGCAACATATACAAGATTGTTCTATGGAGCTTAATGGCACAACATTTTTTTCTAAACTTTACTTGGTTAAATGTTATAAACATATCCCAGTCAATCCAACGGATATCGAAAAAACAGCTGTAACCACATCTGTATGTCTTTTTGACTATAATAGAATGCGTTTCTGTCTTTGGAATGCTGGTCAAACTTTTCAGTGTTTTATAGATGAAGTTTTACGTGGTTTATCTAGACGACATACTCGTCGCTTCTAAAGATTTTCCACACATTTACATCATTTACGACAGGTTTTCCAATGTCTTGATCAATATAACATTGTTTAAAATGTCCAAAAATGTGTGTTCTACCAATCTGAATTGCCTTTTCTTGCGTAATTGGTTCACAGGGAAGGCATCTCTCCTTTGCCTGAAAGGGTTAAAGTTGTTACAGAGTTACCTCTGCCCAAGAACATTTATGAGTTACGTCGATTCCTCGCAATGATTAATTTTTATCATCGTTTCTGAGCACGAGCTAAACGCATTCAAACCACACTTTACAACTTGAACAAAAGTAACAGGAAACGTGATAAGACCCAAATAGATTGGACACCAGATACACTCGAATCATTCGAAACTTGTAAGACTGTTAACTAATGCTACTTTGTTAGCACATCCCGAAAACGATGCAAGATTCTCTTTTATGACATATGCATGGGATTGTGCTATAGGTGCTCTTTTACATCAACATGTTGATAACAAACCAGAACCACTTGCATTTTTTCTCGCAAATTAACTTCTGCAGAGAAAAATTATAGTGTCTATGATCGGGAATTGCTTGCAATACATTGTGCAGTACGCCATTTTCGATACTTTCTTGAAGGCAGACAATTTACAAATTATTGTGACCACAAACCTCTTACGTTTGCATTCTGAGAAAAAAACGGATAAATTTTCTTATCGTCAGTCTAGACAACTGGAATTTTTAGCTCGATTTTCGACAGATATATGACGCGTTTCTTCTGATTCTAATGCGGTAGCAGATGCTTTCTCTCATATTGATGAGATTCACTTACCAGTTAAGACTGATTTTGACACTATGGCTAAGGAACAGAAGTCCGATAGCAGTCTCGAGACTTTAACCTTCCAGCCTACGCAAATTTTACAACATATCGTGCATCGTAATGCATATATATATCGTATTATTTTACAAAAATAAATGCAACTTTTACTTATGTTATCTGTATTTATTAACTTAATAGTAAACAAAAATTTTATAAATAAAAATTGCATTTAAATTTATAAAAGAACGATATAAATATGTAATAAGATGCACAATGCATGCATCTCTTATATACGCCCGGCCGCTGGAAGATTAATGAGAACCTATTCAGGACTTGAATTTAAACCTATTAAATTTTCATCTTGAGCAGAGTTAATGTGTGATGTCTCTACTGGCACCACACGCCCTTCCGTTCCGAAAGATAGAAGATATGAATTTCAGAATTAAATTTTAATCTGTAGAAGAGCTAATGTGCAATGTCTGTACCGGTACCATACGCCCTTATGTTCCAAAAGATAGAAGATACGAATTTCAGAATTAAATTTTCATCTGGAGAATAGCTAATGTGCAATGTCTCTACTGGCACCATATGCCCTTACTTTCCGAAAGATAGAAGACACGAATTTCAGAAAGATAGTTTTTGACAGTATTTATTCTCTGTCGCATCCGGGCTATAAAGCCACGGTTAAACTAATTAAGGACAGATTTATTTGGCTTACCTTACAGAAGGACTTCACTCAGTTTTCAAAGAACTGCATCACCGGTCAGTCAAATAAAATCTGCAGACATACTAGTATTTGGGGCACTCAGAAAATAAAATATTTGTATAAATTGTCTATTTATAAAGTAAGAAAATATAGTCAAAGTTGCAGGATATTTTTCTGGCGGTATAGAAGCGAAATAATTATAAAATACAACAATGGTTTTAACAAGGGAGTCTTTAAAATTAATTGAATAATCTATTTTCAGACATTCCTAATGGGCATATTGCTTTAATAATCTTTGCCGTAGCGTTATAGTCAGTTACCGGATTATAATTCGCTGCAAGCTTTGATTTTAAAACTTCAACCCCAGCTTAAATGACAGCATTTTCTATTATGGTTCATGAACCCTTTGAGAACGGCCGTAAGTTCAGAGCAGTGAAGCAGCTGGCACGTTTGTGTGACAGTTGCACTCAATGGGCTAATTGGACTTGCTTTTGTATGCAAGCACATTGCAAAGTGGACAAAAATATTTTCTCTCGAATTTTTTTGCCTAAAACGTGTGTATTTCTTTACATTTATATATTTGAACTCTGTTATAATAATTTATGACCATAGAAGATTGTAAATATTAATTACACATATTAAAATTATATATTTTAATGAGTGTTGCGAAGCAATCCTATTTGTAGGTATTGTGACAAAATCGTCTTGTGGGTGTACATGAATGCAGTCCAATAAGCAGGATGAAAAAAAATAAAGATCTTGATTTTATAGATATTCTAAGTAGAAAAACGTAGCTCAAGTATTAAAACAGCACTTGTAAAAATTCACAACAGAGATTACCATTAAATCTCAACACAGCGCTCAAAGGTTTCCTATTAGCTCACTAGCTTGCTTGCTGATCAAAATCCAGCTCACTCCGATTAAAAAGGCCGCGGTGGCCTAGTGGTAAGGTCTCGGCTTTGGGGCCGGAGGGCTCCAGGTTCGAAACCCGATTCCACTGAAGATCCGCCGTGTATGGGGCCTGTTGCACGTTAAATCATACGTAGTGGTCAAACGTCCTCCCGTTGGTGTGGCGTGGAAGTTTGGAGAGGGGGGTGCCAGCTCAGGTGTCGTCCTCGTCATCTGACCGAGGTTCAAAATTACGAGGTCCGTCCCAAAATAGCCCTCGTGTTGCTTCAAAACGGGACGTTAATATAACTAAAACTAAAACTAAACTCACTCCGATTAAAAAATACAACAACATCATACACGGAGTACCTTTCCTATTAGCTCACCAACTTGCTTGCTGTTTAAAATCCAACTCACTCCTCTTAAAAAATACAATAACATCATGCACGGAGTACCCGCCCCCGCAGAGGGCTACCTCCAATCATGACAAAATGGAGAAGGCCTGACGGTCAATACGTTGGCGTGATGAATGTGGAAGATCCGGAGAGTCCATGTTGCACTCATGAGGTCGGAAGATCGACTGATAGGAACAGAAGTCGTGGCAGAGTGACGAGAGCAAGGGAGGAGTCAGTTTAAGAATCTGGATGGCGAGTCAATCAGAGTGGAGCAAGGGTGTAGAGGATGAGGTGGGGATACAGCACAATTTCAGGATGGGAGAGCCAAGCAAGGGAAGAAGTTAATTTTTAAAGAGTTTGAGAAGTAAAGTAACTATTTCAGAGTCCTTTTTAGCAAGTTTTATTTTTTCACTGATTTCGATTAGGTTAGGAAATTTATTAAAAGCATCATTGATAATTTTAAGCGCGTTAATGTTCCTTTCAAAATCGGAGAAAACTTCGGTTTTGCCCTGTGGGATGGGCTTGGGTTTGAAGGTATTGTGGGTACTTTCGGGTTTGATAAGATTAGTTTTGAGTTTCTATGCATAAGAGGGGAGATTATTGTTTTTGATTATTGGGTATTTTGGGCATCCTCTCCATGAGGCGACGTGTCCTGTATCGTTACAGTTGATATAAACTGGGTTCTCTATTTTGGTTTTAATCTGACAAAGTCTTGTCTCATGAGTTCCATTGCATTTAATGCACTTACAGTTTCTGGCACTATGGAAAAAGTCTGAACAGTTAAAGCACATAGTCACTCGCTTTTTTTTCCTATAATGTTCAACTTTGATTTTGAAGTTATTAATTTTGCCTATTTGGAAGATGTGGTTAACGTTGGGGGTTTTTGTCAGATCGATAAGAAAAATTGGGTGGAAGGTTTTAAGTCTAAAGTTACGGAGTTGATTAATTCTCATTACTTTAAAGTTATTCTTCTCAAGGTCTTGGAAATGTGGTCTTTACTATGATAGGGTGGCAAGTTTTTAATTACTATTTTGATTGGTCTATTTTCTGGTGCTTCAGAGAGCACATGTTCTTTTTTCCGATTTGTCAAGATAAGCAATAATTTTTTCTCTTTCAACAGGTGAGTAAGGAGAAATCCTAATATAACCACGATTAAATTTAATTATGGTTTCAGGAAAAGTTCTAGAGATTTTCTGAACAGTGAGGTTATAATCTGCTGTAAGTTTAAGGTTAATATCCGGGATGGAGATTTTAGGAGATCCATTAAGGTTATCTATTTCAGTAATATCCAAGAGGTTTTGGAATCAATTAGACGTTTCAATCGTAGTTTTAGGTTCTTCAGACTGGGGTCTTGCAGATTTTTTAAGAGAGACCGGTTTGAAGCCGTTCTAGGTGTTAGTTTACTAGGAGAAAGAGAAGGAGATTCAGGTGGATTAGTATTTGCATACTGACCAGATTCCACCATCTCAATATCCTTAATTGGCGCATGATGACTGGTGCAGTTAGGAATAGGACATGGTCCTATTTGCTTCGATGATTCTTCAGCTTTAGCGATCTTCGCAAGTTGTTTTTTAAGCATTGACTCGTAGCTGAAAGTAGGACTATCCGCAATTCGCCTTTCCTTGTTATTTCTGAGGACTCTTCTAATTTTCTGAGCGTCTTAACTCATTCCTCTTGGCTTGACAGCTTACTTTTATACTTTTTCAACAGGAAGTGACGACATTACGAAGGAAGTGAGGTAATCTGCAGAAAGTTCATGAAGCCAGTAGAAATAGGTTGACAGTTCAATGTCTTTCTAGAAAATTACTTTTGTCGCCAAGTCGCCAAAATAATCACCAAATCTGTCGCCAAGGGCTCCAAATTTGTCGCCAAGATTAGCATCTCAGGGAAACAACTTTATAGCTTTGTATCACTATCATCATTTTATATAGTGTATCATAAAATAAGATTAATTTTCTTTCATGAGATTATTCCTGAGATATTTCTTCTTCACTAATATCATCTTCTACACTAATGGCATCTTCTTCTTCACTTATGGTATTTTCTTCTTTACTAATTTCTTTTTCTTCAGAATCTTCACTTATCGCTACTTGTTCGGGAAAAAGCGTCTAGGGTTTTCTTATAAAAAGATTTATAGTACTTTCTTTTCCTCATTTATCTAGAAGACAAAAAGAGGTCAGAGGTCAATAACAGATTATTAATAATATCAATATATTAATAATATCGATATTTTAATAATATCGCATCTTTCGAATGTTCAGCAAGTAGTATAGCTGTGTGGTCAAGCAAGATCTTGGAGATTTATTTCATTTGAAGGGATAACATTGTTTTTGGGCTTTTTGTATTAAAAAGTAGCCAGGATATGTTGACTTAGCACCTGATCGTAAAATTTCGTATATATTTGTTGTTAATCCAGCTTCCATAAAAATTGAGAAAGGCTTCTGCTGGAGTTAGCTTTTCTGTTTTATTTTGTAAAGCATGAAATGTTTTTCTGTATTTTGTTGCCTGCCTGTATTTGAAGAAATGTTTTTAGCAATTTTGGAAGCATCTTTTTTTTTCAGCTTTGAGGTACATTTGAGCAGCAAAAGTCAGTTGTTCGGTTGGCACTTCAGTTTTTAACTTCTGTCTCCTTCGCATTTTGATGCGAGCACATGCTTCTTGAAATGTCATGGGTGGACGACTAGAATACATAAATTCTGAATTTTCAGGCGAAATTGAAAGTAATAGACCCCTCAAGCCATTTCTTGTCGCTCTTTAAAAACGAGTTCAGTTTTATGTGCCGCTATTCACTATGTTTTAAGCTGAGACTTAAAATACAAGAGCTTATGTTTAAATCTGCTTCGTTATTTAAAATATTAAAAAGCTTTTTTTCGAGGTATATCAATCTCATGTCGATTTCTTTTGGGGAACATTGTTTTATGAAACTATATAGATACTTTCTCTTGAAAACTTTCATAAATGATGCTAAAGGAAATGCTTATTAAATATATGTCACGCTTTTTAAAAAATTAAAATATCTTGTAACGCTATTTGCTTGTTATCATGGTAGGTTAGATCTATTTTAAACTTTTCTCAATAATTTAGATTTCTTACTGCAGACAAGCACATAAATTTCTACATTAAGAATTTACAATTTACATATACAGTCCTCCACGTGGTTATTCACAATTTAAAATAAGCATATTCAAAATAAATATTATTCGAATATTCTAAACTCTTCTTCAAAATATCTAAAAAAATTCTAATAAAATAAATAGTTCCAAATGATTACCTCCAAAAGCGATCAATTGTAGCGATCGAAGTAATAAATATCAAACTGCATTATAAGCAAACCATTAGCTATCTCCGATTTCTAAAACATATGATGTTCGTATTCGCAGATATATGACATAAAAACATCTGCGAATTCCGATTAAGTTTTCTATGGCGGAATTTTGTTTACTTTGCTACAAGAGCGTCGTCTACATTGATTTGGTTGTACTACATTCCCATTTTCAAAATGCTTTTATTCCATGTATTTTTACATCTTAAGCTGGTGTGGTAAGGAAGTGTGGAGATGAGAGTGTCTTCTCAGGTGTCTTTTTCAACATCTGAGATTTTACATGGAAGGATTCAGATCACAGCAACTTTCTTGACAAATTTTTATCGTCGAATTTTATAAAAATAAACTTTAAACATCTGAAATAGTATAAAACAATGTTTCATTATTTTCAACCACTATAAACAAAAAGTGCAATCACAACTCCATCCTCGGGAATCTGCTGCAAATACATTTTGATCTTCTTTCTTAGAGATTTAGGCTTTCTTTCGGTACAAACATTTTAGCTCGGAAAGGCTTGAAAATACAACTAAATCCTTAACATTTTTAAAAATTATTTAGAAATTGAAAAATAATCTTTTACAAGTTTTAATTGTCTTACATTTACACAAAATTTCACCAAAAATATATAAAAAATATATAAATTTTGTGTGTTATTCTTCCATGAATAAGATTCAATGCAAAGAACTGAAGTTAAACGACGCTTTCTCACCCGATTGTACACTTGAAAGCAGATCTTTTGAAAAGGATGCTATCATACAAATATTTGCAAGCACTAATTTCTAACTTGTAACAGCTGTATTAATTTACTTGGTGCGAAAATTCAAAAAATAGACTTAAAGTAGGATATTGCAATCATTAACTAACCATTTAACTACAAAGTTTAGTATATTTGATCATCTTAAAACTATTTTCAAAAATTTGTATTTTGTCCACTTTTTTCATGCAAATACCCCACAGTGCGTCTGTTGGGTCAGAAGTTCATTTAGTGCGTCAAAGCATTAGGAGTGGAATGCGATTTCGCTTCAAACTCAGAAAAATAGAATTGGTAACTATATTCAATAGTTAAATTATATATCTAAAAAGAAAAGAAAGTAATATGCAAATACATTACAGGCGTCTGTTGTAATGCTAAATATTTTCAAAACTGGATTGCATATCGAATTCTAGAAATGTATTATAAATATTCAGTAATTGGAAAATAAAAAACATGCACCTCAAACAACATTTTTGCGTTTTCCAACCACAGTATATTAATATTAACATGTTAATCGCCACGTGAATCAAATACGATTCACACGGCTATCAAACAGAATCCATCTAATCAGATGACTCCTTCTCTACTGTAGTTAAGAGGTAGAAAAAGAGAAGGAGTCATCTAATTAGATAGATGGTTCAATTTCAGGCGAATCGTGGCGATTAATCAAAGAAGACTATTCTGGTAATTTGTTAGAGACGTCACTTTCCCTGTTAACTGTGCGGAAAAGTGACGTTCCAACCCAACCGGATACCAGAATAGTCCTGAAAATCCAGTAAAAGATATGTTCGATATTTTTGAAAATTGAAACAATAGTCTAAAATACCAGAACATGTATTAACCGGGAAATCATTAAAATTTATTGAATAACCTATTTTAAGACATTTCTAAGCGGCATATCGTTTTAACAACGAATCTGCTTTACTGAGCTCGGATTATAATTTCGGCTAAACTTCCAAAACTTAAACCCCAGCTACTGCGAGCATTTTCTATTCTGTCTACACTGAACCGTGTGTGAGGCCGAAGTTAAGAGAAATCAGAGAAGGAGTCATCTAATTAGATAGATGGTTCGAATTTCAGGCGTGAGTCGGCGATTAACGTGTTAAAACTAGTCAAAGATATGTTCGATACTTTTCTGAAAATTGAGAAAAATAACTCTAAAATACCAGACATGTATTAACCGGAAATCATTAAAATTCATTGAATAACCTATTTTAAGACATTCTCTAAGCGACATATTGTTTTAACAATCTCGGCTTTTACTGAGCTGTCGATTATAATTTCAAACTTTGCTCCAAAACTTAAAACCCGCTTACGTGCGAGCATTTTTCTATCTGGTTCATTAATTGAACCGTGTGAGGCCAAAGTTAAGAGAAATCAGAGAGGAGTCATCTAATTAGATAGTTATCAATTTCAGGCGTGAGTCGTGGCGATTAACGTGTTAAATCCAGTAAAAGATATGTTCGATATTTTTCTGAAAATTGAGAAACCAATAACTCTAAAATACCAGAACATGTATTAACCGGGAAATCATTAAAATTTATTGAATAACCTATTTTAAGACATTTCTAAGCGGCATATCGTTTTAACAATCTCGCAACTTTTTACTGAGCTGTCGGATTATAATTTGGCTGCAAACTTTGCTCCA
>BGPR01022726.1:0-25042 GCA_013235015.1 Araneus ventricosus | reverse complement strand
TTATCTTTTGCTTATAATTTTAAAAAGTATTGATTTCTATTCGAAATTACATGCCTACAGTTCAGTCCTCAAATGGAATCATTCTTTATTTTCGAAATAACATGCGAGTGAATTCTTCATTTTCGAAATAACATAATGAAATCATTCTTTATATTCGAAATAACATGCCTACAGTTCAGTCCTCGAATGAAATCATTCTTTATTTTTCTTACCTGCAGGCATCTCTTCGGCTTTCTTCCTTATCTTCGGTAATCAGGCTTTCGACAATCGGTCTGTAGCATTTAGTTTCGGAAACAGCTTTCACGAGGCATTTCTTGTGCTGGTTGAATTCTGAAAAAAGAAAAAAAGGTTAAATCTAATGATTCTGATACTCTACCCTTCAATTTCATAAAAAAATATTGGATGACCCAAACTCTCTGAAAGTAAATCACTCACTAATTGCGTAAGCGATATCCAAGAAACTGTTTTAACTCTTTAATCCCGAGGCGACTTTTTTCTTCTAGCCCCTTTAAAACAGAGGGTTTTGGAAGGAAACGCCGTGAATTGGACTCTCCCAACCTGGGTGGTCATTTTACCCACCACACCACCCCCTGCTATAACCTTCCCTTAAGGCGCGCGGAAATGGGCTGTGGTTGGCAAGGATAATTGGACCCCTCCTACGGCGCTTATCTCCTAAGAAATCTCAGAACCTCACCTCCCCTCAAAAGAAGTCAACCGCCTCAGACCGGCCTTCGTCGCTGTTAAGAGGGCATTTTTAGACCGCCTCGCTTGGTATGGGAGGGTTAAATTAGAAATAAGAATATGTGTGATGTTAGAAGTGTACAGTGACAGAGAGTATGGTCTGAGATTGTTGAATCTTTGCAATAGTTTAAAAAAACTTGCATTTTTCATAATCTTTTCAATACTAAAAACTTCAAAATCTTATGTAAATAAAGTTTAAATCAACACTTTTAGTGGTAAGTTAGACAGAAAATCGAATATCGTTTCAAATTATCTTTTTTCAAAAAGGACTAGGGGTTCTGCTCCCTGTTCGCTAGCGCTCGCCAAACCCCAAAGAGGATTGTATGCAGTTTTCAAGGTTTTCCGAGCAAGGTTTACTACGGAAAATTTTGCTCGCTAGAATAAAATGCATCCTAGCAAAAATACATCTATGGTTGAGCTTAAAAGATTTTCTTTAAGTTATATCAGCACAGAATAAATTTGTTGGCCTTGAAAAAGGTCTTTTTCTCCATTTTATAATCATTTAGAAAACAATTTGACCATTCAAATGAAACTAACAAAGAAAATGGTAAGACTTAAGAACACGGTGTTGTCTCGTCGACAAGCTCGCCGTAATCACGCCTACTGTTTAAAAGCTTGCCAAAAGTGAAGAAAATTAGTTTTAGGATTACCACATTTGGCCAATAATCGCCTAAATGAAATTTCGCTTCGGCGACCGCACCATATTTTTCGCTGAGCATTTTGAACAAATTATTTTCCTTCTTTCCGAACGTTTTTCAAAACTTTCTTCAACTGAATCATTTACACGTTGAGTTTTTCTTACTTCATTATTTCTATAATATTTAATAGCACGGTTGAGATTCATGTTTAACTCATTGAAAAGAAACCTTAAACCAAATCTCAATCGTTTGTTTATATTTGGAAAGTAAAATCACGTGACCCACTATAGATGTTGCCAAATCCTATAGCTAAATAACGCGTTGTCTGGGAGTCGCGCAAGAGAAATATCTATGTAGATAGTTTGAGCATTCAACCGTAATATAAATGTCAAAAAACACTTTTACGATGCGTTGAAAAGAAACATCATGTAAATTTTTTATTATTGAGTAAATAGTTCCTCAAATTTAGAATAAAAATACAGAGCGCAAAGTTTGAAACCATGGCACATTCACACCAAAAAATTCATTGCATGTGAGGTTTATCCTACCTCTATTCAGGGAAGTTCCCTTTGTGCACAGATTCTCCACAGTCTCGGCAACCTTCTCAGCAGACTTTTGGAATTTCATACCGCATTCTGTGGATGCGTCGGCGAGGCATCTGAACAGTTTCCTTTGGTAGTCACCTTAAAAATACACACAAAAATATTCACATTCACCTCATATTCAAAATACAGGGTTTGCATAAAGTTCGCGTGCAATTTAAAAGGATGATGGCACTGTGCAAGGATTGGACAGCTTATAGTGCCAGCTTAGTTGCATGCATGACATAAGACGGAATCAGCGTGATTACCTATAGATTGTTATTCGCTAATGGAATGGTGGCACATCACATCATTATATTTCCCATCCGCTACGAGTCACTCCGATCCCCTAATGCACCAACTTCTCCCATCTTCCTAACAAACGCGACACCCCACCTACTCCGATTTCCTTTAAGCTTTACATTCACGATCGGACCGTTCCACACCATTTGGAGCGCGTCTCACCAGGCAGCTCCAGTTTTCAGCCAATCCATTTAGGCGGGTCATTCATGGAGGCTCCATACAAACAACACAACCAGTCACTTCAGTCCCCTAGGGGTACTGTGCCTACCCCTCCTCCGGCTTTCAAAACAGGAATCCCCTTTCCCGAGAAAGCTTCATTTCCACTCCCCCATTTTGTGGTTTTCTCTTTTATGAGAGAGGCTCGCTTCCCCTTACCCATGTCCGTATTTTATTTTTCTGGCCCAGAGCGCCGAAGGAAAATACAAACCTTACAAAAATCCAAACGTTTCGACCCCAACGCGTTAATTTTTATTTACTTTTGGCATTGACGGCGGGTTTTGGATCAGCGCGCTCCAAATGGAGTGGAACGGAACGCTCGTGAATGTCCAGCTTTAGATCGAGAGTAGGTGGGGGGTTGCGTTTTGTAGGAAGATGGGAGAAGTTGGTGCATTAGGGGATCGGAGTGACTAGTAGCGGATGGGAAATATAATGATGTATTACACCAGTAATACCAGAAATATAATGATGTATTACCCCCACGTATCTACACCAGTCGCATTTCAGAATTTATGGCCCATGGTCTAAATGGAGCACTTGGATATCCTGGCCGGTCGGAAATCGAAACTTCCGAGCACACCGCTTCAATTCTCATCGGAGTTTCTCCCTGACGACCGGTTTTGGAGTGAAGCGGATGAATTTGCGTGGAGTGGAGTGCTTGTGAATGTCCAGTCTAATACCATAAGTTAGTTCTAATCATAACCTACTCCCCAATAAAAGGCCTGTCTATTCAAATCTCCACTGTGATGCGTAGTGAAACGTTCTGCGTTAATCAGCCTTATGGTGAATGGTGGCTTTAAGCTGTGCACTCCCCCTCCCCCATTTCGTGGTTTTCTCTTTTGTGAGAGAGGCTCGGTCCTCCTAACCGACTATCGTATTACAGTTTTATGGCCTAGTGCGCCAAATAAAAATCTAAACCGAATGGAATTCAAATTTTTTCCTCGGTCT
Organism: Araneus ventricosus; assembly: GCA_013235015.1. Lineage (NCBI taxonomy): Eukaryota > Metazoa > Arthropoda > Arachnida > Araneae > Araneidae > Araneus > Araneus ventricosus. Next base: position 21,615 of record BGPR01022726.1, on the reverse strand, counting down.
ACAAGACTCCTCATCGGATTCTCACATTGAAGAAAGGTTTTGGCACGCTGTGTTCTAAAAAAGTGGAGTGACCTAGTCGTTCAAAGTTGTGCAGTAACGCTGCACCATGCCATTGTGCTGCATATTCTAAAGAAACACCTGGGTTTGAGAAGAACTGCATCGCGATGGATTCTGCACTACTTAAACAAAATGCAGAAATTGTTTATTTCGAAAGAAGAAGGAACCACTTTCCACGTGGAACCACGTGGCATTCCTTCTTCTCTGCCATGTTCCAGAGATTCTTAAAGCGATAGACCGCTCTATCCAAACCGTCAATTTAATTGGTGCTGCGTAGGGTATTTTTCAGCTAACACATTCCTGGAATAGCCTGTACACAACGCTAATGACTGCATCAAGGAACTATAAACATTTTAAGCAAGTAACTGTGTTGTATCATCTGTAATTATATGACTGCCACAATTGATTTCCAACCCACTTCAATATTTGGAATAGAAGGAATCTATAACAATAATAATGACAGCGTATTTCAAAGCATGCTTTTGTTTGTATAGTAAAAAGCAGAAAATAATTTTATAAAAATTAGTTAAAAAAAAAGGAGGAAATAATTTTTTTTTACATAAAAAATATGATGTGAAATTAAAATCTCAGAAGGTTGACATACTGACAGAAATACTTTAAGTATATAGGAGTTGTACTCATATTTTTGATATATTTTCAATTTTCAATGAATGTGCAGAAAGTTTCGTTATTATGACATTCAATATGGCGTAAATTCCTTATAGTATTGTTTCTTCAAATACTTCATGATTTTATAATTTTGCTTTCACTTCCGAATTTTTTATTAAAAAGATTATTTTCTAGTTTTAAGTACTCTAATAAAACTGTGTATTAATAAATTTCCGGATTCATAACTATAAATATTATGGAATCTTAGTATCAATTCTTTCTTAAACTCACCACCAGATGGCGCCTCTCACATAAAAAATATAATTAAAATTAATTGATTAATAAATACTTTATTTCTGAAAATATTAAAATATTGTACTGACATCGGGAACACACAATTCTCAAAAGTTTTGAACTCTAGTACATTAGAAAATAAATACAAAATTCCATCTTTCGTAATTTTTATCCATTATACATATACTTTTTCAATTAAAGAACACTTTCTTTATGTCATTGTGACGTGGATCCTTTTCTTTAACTAAATTAAAACTTTAAATTTTGTATTTCTTGAGCATTTTTTTTATTTGACCGGAGCTTTCCTTACGAGAAACTGTTCCTCATAGCAAAATTAATTTTTTTTTGTCTCTTTTTCTTAAATAAACATAAAAGCGATATTTAAATTCAATGACTCTGATGTGGTTGTTCTTTGTTAAATCACGCTAAGTAAAATGTAAGCATCTCTCCCTCCATTCTCCACTTTCCTCCTATTTTGTTGAAAATAACTCCGACTGGCGCATGCGCAAAAACACGGAGGGTTTCGGAATCCGAGAACGTAAAATATTTTTAACTAATAAAATAACATTTTGTAAAATTATGCATTCCAGGACTATTATTAAAATATTTTTAAAAAGAAATTAATTCAATTAAAAGATCGTTTGGCACGAATATAATATAAAAAATTAATAGAAATAGAATGGCAACGCCATATTTTTTTCTTTTGCGATCGTTGCCTAGCAACGAGGAAGAAAAAATGTTGAAGAAGAATTCGATGCTAATTAATTTGTACGTGGCGTTGTGGTATATAGCGTGTAAATATGTTTATGTTAAAAACAATGTTGGAAACACATTATAAGATTTAAGACAAGTAGAGGAGCTATGCGATAACTGCATCGAAATAAACTCTGCATATATCAGTTTATTTAATTCACAAACAGTGAAAGTCTGTACAAACTGTTGAATAGTTTTATCAGAGGTTTAGAGATGTTTCGATGTTAAGTTAAAACAGCCGAAAATTATTAGGTCATCGATTCTTTAGAAAACAATATATACAAACTTAGATGCCAAGTTACTAGTATTCAGCAAACGCAATTACAAGAATTAAAATCTATAATATAAAACAGAAAATACTTGTATCTGTCGATCACAAGAATTCCTCGTAAACGGTGAACTGTAGCGCCATGAAATTTGCACACGACATTCTAGAGAACATTTCTAGGTCAACTCTGCTATTTTCAACTTTTTGAACTAATTAGTTCTTAAGACATTTAAATAAATAACGAAAATTAAGCTATTTTTAAACGTTTTTCGCTAATAACTTCTGAAATACTTATGGTACGAAAATTATTTTTACAACACCTTAAAGAGCAAAACATTATCTTTTTAAATATACCAATTTAAATGCTGTAACATTTTTTCTCTAACTGTAATTAAGGTTCCAAAATTTATTATAAACTCAAATTCTAATAATGATTTGATTGTTATAAAATCAAATGCATTTTTTCATCAAATCCTTTATTCGTGTGTTTTTACCACTGTTAAAGCTAAGAAAATATTGCTCTTTTTGTCAAGGTAGACTTCTTACTTCGGCTGTTATTTTGTAGCATACACTTGACCGTTTTCATTTCGTAGCTTTTAAAACGCACTGAAACATCCAATGACGTTAGTTTAGTTTAAAATAAATATTCTTTTTCGAATTTTCCTTCAAACCATAAGGTGATAAGAAGGCTATATTTTTTTAGGCGATTTCTATATATAAGTTTTTATTCAACATGAAAGGATTCAAAGAAAATTTTCGTTTGTTGGAGAAAGTTAGTGACAATATTTGTAGGGGAAAAAGGAAGAAAACAGGAGGTCGATATATGAAAAAATATGGATCCCGAGCAACGCCGGATTCTCAGCTAGTATCTTATAAATACGTATTATATTGTTATGAATTAAGTCTCGATTTTGGTGATATTTTGTAATTTCAGTGTTATGCATTAGTAAATCACAATACACCAGATAATGCAACTTATGCCCTCAGAGGGTAATGACAAATTTTAAAAAATTAAAAATATTAAAAAATAATTGGCATCATTCGAAGTCTCATATGAGAACAATGCAGAGGAGTGAATACTTCCTCCTCAATTTAATTCTAGAATCCATTCTACGTATTATAGGAAGAAAAAGTGCGTGGAGTCCCAGCTCAAGACAACGTGCAAGCATTTGTTATTACGCGGCATGCGTGATTACGTTCTCCCTGCGAGTGTGACGTCACTGAATCAACTCGACAAAGAGTGGTTTTCTCTTAAACTGAAATACATTTGTGGAGAAGAGACTGGGTGACAGAGGAAACTACTCATTCTGACGTCATACACATAATGTGATGTCAGTCTTCAGTTTTTGTTATTTACTAGCTGAGATCTATGGTCTGCTCGGGAAGAATATGTTTTCATGCCTTTTTCATTAATAAAAAGAACTTAACTGTTTACTTAATTGTCAGGAGACTTGCGCTAAAACTTCCCTTTCGCTTCAGATTTTTAAACTAAAATTTGAAGTAATTACGAGTAATATGACGTAATAAAGCTAAGGTTACAGTTTTCACAAATTTAATAAATTTTTGACATCGACCTGGTGTTAACGTCATATATGTGAGAAAGAAAAATATATTCTATGTTAGCACTCGACGGAATGCCAGGATAAATAAATGAATATTTTAAAAAAATATCTACTATCCGCCTTCGGCAACAGGCTGTTCGTCCGTAATATTAATAGCTTGTGTTTATGCTTGAAACTTGGTGAAATAATTTGGCGAAATGGTGGTCGTAAAGGCTGAGGGATTCTGCCAAAGTTTTATTTCGCGATATATCTCGAAAATGGAAGGTGGTTGGTGGCGGGCGATCAATCAGGTATCTAGAGGTTATAAACTTCGAAATGAAATAAATATCGAAATCATTTAAGTGGTTGGTCTTCTGGGTTTGCCAATTATTTTAAATATATAATTAATATTTAATGCAAAAAACGTTTATCTAAAATATATAATAATACCCACAATCTTCCTATGCCTGCAACTTCATTTTAAGTTAAAACTAGAATATAGCTGCACCATATCCTTAATATCCACCCAATGCGAACAATCCCTTTTTACTTTTCCCATTTTAAGGATTCTTTAGACGTATCATGCATGCGATTCTTAGTTAAAATTTTACTGTTATCTTCTTTTTCAATGTCTTTACTTTTTGTTCTCTGTGATTACAGTACAATTCTTTATGTCTTGCTGTTCACAAGACTTTAAATGTTTCTTAATGTTAAAATAAAATTCATTGATCGTTGTTTGAAATCTGCATAAAGCACACGCAGGGACAATCTTGAATCAACTTATTATTTATCACTTCATCGGCAAACCTGGCTTGCTCATAAATGCCAAAAAGATTTCATGAGAAAAATGCTAGAAATTTCAATCTAGGTTGGAACTTTAAAAGTGGCAACAGTACTGTAAAGGCGCCATGCAACAGAACCGAATAATGTCGCTTATGCCACACGTTAGTTACATACCTTACCTCAGAGCAAATGGACTCTCCCTTCCCACATCACGCGCACGCGCACTGACGAAGAGAACAGAACCTCGTGTTAGCTGGCGGTCTAATGCAGTGTTGCCACTATGTGTTCGAAACAGGAACAATGGAGTTGGATAAAGATTGAGTATGCCAGAGGTCGTACAGCACGACAGTGTCATCAAGGTCTTCAAGAGGCTTGAGGGGATTCTGCATTGCCTTACAGAATAGTGGCAAGGTGGGTAAAAGACTTCAACGAGGGACGCCGAAATGTGGCAAACATGCGTCGGCCAGGTTCGTCAGAACCCCAGCAATGTGAAAGTTATGGTGATTCTTGTGATGGTTTTATCCTAACGCATACCATTTCCCCACAGCAGACCGTCAATGCGCAGTATTATTGTTCGTTTTTGGAACAAAACCTGCGACCAGATTTGAGAAAGAAACGGCGGCACTTTCTGCAGAACCCACCCATCATTTTGCAGGGCAATGCTCGTCCGCAATCAGCCCAAGCTGTGGCTGATTTTTTCGATCGATGGGGCTGGGAAGTACTGCACCATCCACCATACTCCTCGGACTTAAGCCCTCGTGACTTTGACTTGATTCCTAACATGAAGGAACCACTTTGTGGCATTCGCTTCAGAACTGTTCCAGAGATTCTTCAGGCAGTAGGCTTCGCCATTCGAACTATCAACACAACAGGCGCTGCTAAAGGTATCCTACAACTTCCATATCTCTGGCAACAGGTTGTACACAATGCTGGTGACTACACTGAAGGAGAGTAAAACTTGATAATATGTATCTCTTTTGTATCAGTTGTAAATAAATAGTTGCCACTATTGGAGTTCCAACCCTTGTATTTCAAGTTACTGTAGGGTTCCGCTTGTCCGGACATCCGGTTAATCTAGACAAGATTTTTTTTTAAAAAGCAGGTTATACTAATTTTAGTGAAAGGCCAGTACGAAAATAATAATGCGCGCATCCTGTTTCCTGTATGTTTTTGAATGAGTTGTGTGCATTTCTGAAAAATAAATATCGATTATCCAACTTAAACCTGTATTACGTTATTTTAAGGCAAATTCCGTTTCGTCCGGACTTTCAGTGATCCGGACAGTGTCCGGTCCCGTCTAGTCCGAATTAGTGGGACTTTACTGAACTTCATTTGTTTAATAATATTATTCAGTTTTTATTTTCTAGGTGCAGTCTTGAAAATTTATCCGTCAGAGAAGGGAGATATGTAGAAGATTTAAAGCAATGAAATTCTTTAGCTATAATACGAAACGAATACTTACAAATGTCCAATTCCAATTCAGCTGCAGCGTCACTCAGAGCAGCTTCCTTGCACTCATTCGATTTCCTTGCAAAACATTCAGCGTCAGCGTAGGCCGAGCCAATCAGAACTGAAATGGAAACATTCGCTTTAGCAAATGGCAAAGGTGGGCAAGACAAGATTAGGTCCCGCCCAAGCCGAAGACACATGGGCAGCAGATGCGCTGCTATGAAGCAACCCATCCAGCAAGAAGGCCCCATAGGAAGCCACATACTGCCAGATGGAAAAAAATCCGAGGGCCAGCAGCTGGCTATTTCACACCAAGTGTATAACAGAAAAATGTCAAAAACAGTAAAACTAAAGATTTGCTCTGTCCCATCTATAAGCATGTTTGATATGTATGCCTGAAAAAGCGCGACTTCAACTTATTTATTGTTATAACAGTGCATGATATCAGATGCGTGGCGACAGTCAGATGTTGATTTACTCTGAATTTGATTTTAAAAAGAGAGATGAGTACGAGTACGGTTGCACGATGTTATGTTGTACGCAGATACGAAGTGTAATAGTTTTTTTAGTGTTCTAATAAATGTTTGTTTAGTCTTAGAGGAAGTATTGTGAATGTCAATCAAAAAGACAACACATCCAACGGCCAAAGATTCACCAACCCAACAGGCTTCTGCAAAAAGAGAATTTAGACAAAAAATGCCCAAAAAACTTATGAAATGTAGAAAAAAAAAGAAAAAGTACAATAGAATAACCAAAAGGAAAAATATTAAACAAAAGTACATACATAAAAATAATGAATAAATAAATAAAAATAAATAAATAAAGTAAAACGAAATTAAATAATAAATTAATAAGTAATAAAGTAAGAGGCAAAGGTGAGCAAGTAAATTTAATGGATTAATAAAACCCATAAGAAATAATGAAGGAAATGTTGCTTTTATTCCCTCCATAAGAAATATAGTTACAAAACTTCGATCAGTTTTCTGTTTCAAAAAGAAATGTGGTCTTTTCAGGAGTTTTATTAATGTTCGGTTTAGAAGTAGCCGGAGGACTATTTAGGGATGAAATTCGTGAAATTGAGCAGCGGTCAGATGACGAGGACGACATCTGGGCCGGTACCCCCTCTACAGAAAATAAGCTCTTTTATATACAATAATAACTCTTAAAAACAAGAAAATTTTGAAAAAATACACATTATTACATTATTTTTTCCCTTTCCACGTTTTCGTCTTGCGTTTTAATATATATAAGTAACTAATTTTAGATAAAAATGTAATAGCATTATGTTCACAAGGAAAATACAAACACATCAATAATCCCCAGCAAAATTTATTAATACATGTAATATTTACACTTTCTTTAGGTTGCTTTGCACCTTATGTGTAAATATAACAAGATTTTGGCTGTAGTTTATTGTTATGTATAATCATATATATATATTTCAAATTCATCCATCCAATTTCAGTTTCCAGATTTGGGTTTAGGGGGGATGAATAATGTGACCATACGTCCCGTTCTGAACGGGACAATCCCGTTTTATGGTAGCCTGTCCCGTAGCACAGCTTCGGGACGCCCAAATGTCTCGTTTTCAGAAGGAGACCAACCCACGATAACAATTTCAGAAAAAAGAGCAAAAAAATATAAAAAATCCGACAGTAATGTCTTGTAGCTGTCACACATATGTAAGTTGGTCAGAAGCCTCCTATCTCGCACTGAGTTCTAACTCCATTACACCGCATGAAGTGACGGAATGAACACTGGGAATATTTTAAGTTAAAGTCTTTGGGTGGAACTGTTCAGACACTTCCACGCCAATAATTTAAATCAGAAGTTGTGGACGAGCTAGAAAACACAGTAGCAAGTCGCTAATTATAAAGCAACGTTAACAAGCAAAGTAAATTTTAAGAAACCCTGCTAAGAATTTAATTCTTTTTTTAAATCAATACCAAATATACTGAAGCGAAAATGCGTTCTTCAGAAAGTTACAAGATGATATGAATTATTTATTTTCACGAGTTTGTTCCTAAATATGTGTTTTCTTGACTATTATCTATAAATTTTAAAAAATATGCCCCGTTTTGAGGGTAAAAATAAATGGTCACTTTAGGGATGGACGCAGTCAAATTTGGCAAAACTCAATTCAGACAGTTGGTCACATGTTTCCTAATAGAAAATGGCAAATTACGTAGAATTACTAGATTTTGTTTTCCAGTTACTTGTGCAAACAGTGAAAAATCTATGAAGAAATGAAGCAAAGATACCTGTGAAAATTATCATTACTGTTTGCTGCTCCATAAGTCAATTTAGAAAGAAATGGCCAATTCCCCTCAAGTTTCGCGCTTTGTATTTGGTGTCAAAGACATAAGGTTCCGCCGGTATTTTTAATTATCAGGCTTAATGCGTTGTATAATACAGATGGTCATAAATTATTGGACACATTTCAAAAATTAATTAAAAAACTAATATTGTTACAACTACGGATTTTTTTAAATGAGAGCGCATTTAAAAGTTTTTTTCAGGTATGTAACGCGCCGTTACGGCGGTCTAGGTGGTAGTAAATTATTGGACATTTCCCATTTTTGATATCTATCCTTCATATTGATATCTATTTATTTGAGAGTAATAAATATGGATATAATTTTTGGAAAAAAAATGAGAAGATTACGGATAAAATATTTATCTAAACACAATATTTCGGGTATTTAAGTAATTCAAACAGTCTGTTTAAGAAACTGAACCACAATTAATTAACATTTAAATTTCATTTCTATTTTATATACCAATTTAAAATAAAAATGTTAAAAATGGTTAAAATTTCAACTTTTCTACCCGCCCCCCCCCCAAAACACTTCTTTGGAGAAATATGTACAAAAATGTGGTTGAATTTATAGAACATGGCAAAATACATATTCGGTAAAACTTTTATGTGAAAATATTTAATAGTTCTTGAGATACCGTGCGCGCAATGTAAAAAAAAAACACACACATTTTGAGATATAGGGCTTTAAAGATATGGCCATATTCGATGTTTACGATGAAGAGCTGATACATTTTCCTTCATAACCTTCATAATTATGGGAATTTTTTAACGCGGATTGTCGTTGCCGTGGCAGATATCAAAAGCATACCTGGTATTTGAGAGCGCGTCCAGGAATCGTTTCTACGTCGCTGTGCGATGCTCCCACTTACATCTTGTAATAATTAATCAAATATATCATTTTATAGCTAGTATTGTACATTTTGTCGTTCCAGCGTGACGTCGAAACCTACATGCGTTTTCCGCGATTTTCACACTCTGAACGCGGTTTGCGACACCGTGTTAAATTGGAATTTTTGTTCCTCTTGATGTCTACTAAAAACCCTCTGAGATTGTCGGACCACTAACAGAACACTCTGTATTTAATTATCATGCTTCTTGCGAAGTATAAAACTGTAAGCGGCAAGTAGCCGTAATAGGTACGAGTCTGAAAGTTTGGTTTAGTTTAGTTTAGTTTAGTTTAGTTATATTAACGTCCCATTTTGAAGCAACATCACAAGTCACAAGAGTTTTCGCGCCGCTAGTGCAACAACGATGGTTTATGAATGGGCAAGAGAAGTTATTGCGATATCGGACTTCATCGTTTATAAGAAGCTCCTGACAATTTTCCTAACAAATATTTTCGCTGTTCTGATAAAATTCAGGTAGAACCCTTTAGCTGCAGGTTATTATATATATTTTTTATCTGCATCAAAATATTAAAATAATATGGGGCTTTGCCTTCTGCTCACTAACGCTCGCCAATCTCCAGAAGGATCGCGTAACAACCTTCCTAGGTTTACTATGCAAATCCTGCTCGCTTCCCTCGTTACAATGAGGATACTGTGTCAAAAAGCATTTACGTTTGAGCTTAATAGATTTGTTGCCAAACTGACCATAATCGTGCCAGCCGTTAAAAAGTTCGCCAAAAAGAAAACAATGTTCAATATTAAATATATGTTATTCTTATTTTCTGTTGTGTATTTGTAGTTAAAATAGGTTCAGAGTTAGAGTTGATAAAATTTAACGAAAATTAAATTAAATATTAATAGAACTTGAATTAAAAATTAATTAAAATTCGTTTGCATGCTTTCGTTTGTTTGCAAAATTAATGCTTACTTTTTATAATTTTTAACTTAATTTTTGAAGTTCTAATTCAGAGTTAGAGCTTTTAAAGAGGTTTAATTTACACTCACTCTTTTTCAAAAAATGTGATCCAAAATAATTTAGATTTTTGCCATTTCTAGAGAACAAATTATTTGTCGTAAAGTTAATAGCCATTTTTTTTTAAATTTCTGAATCTCTTTTTCAATAACATTAACGTTTGGAAAGTGATATCATGCCATCTATCGTTTGCTATAGATGTTGCCAAATACCATACCTAAATAACACGATTTTTGGAAGCCTCACAAGAGAAATATTTGTATAGATTTCCACAAAAATATTAATAGCGGAGGAAATCCCTTTGGGATAATCTATGGAATAAATAAATGAAGAAGCAATTACCTCCAACAGCAAACAAAGTCAAGAACTGCATTTTGGGGGAAGTAGTATTTCCAAGAATTTGGGAGTAAAAGTGCCACGGAATGCAAGCCACCGATTTAAATAGGTAATTTTGTAAAACTTATCGCAAGAACAAAAAGATAATTTTCTTCCCATTTAACCTCTCTGGGATTCTGTGAATAACGGCGTGATAGTTTATCAGTGTGAGTGTTGAACCGTCTGTTTCTTTCTAAAACTGAGATTACTTCTGAAATTCTTGCCGTGATTTTGCTACGACTGAGATTCCGTTTTCCAACCGTGTGAATCATCACGTGTCTGTTATAACATGAAACGAATTGCACGACTTTGTAATTTCAATACGCGTATCTATCATTGCTATTGAATACAAACAGCAGCATTAATAGGAATCTGAATTAATTCTAAAACTAATTCAAAAATATAATCATGTGATCATAATTAAAATTTAATGTTTACTTACTTCAATGTAAAATCAATTTTTCAAACATGAAGAAACTTAATACTTCCTTGGTGTTATTATTATTATTGTTTCACCTTCAGTTGAAAAAAAAATGAGGGAAGGCTTTCTTTTTCAAACAATCGATGTTAAAGGCGTAGGACTACTTTACTCGCGTGACTCTTTTCCGATTTTCAATTTTTTTTTGAAACTTCTGTTGTTGCCCTTTACCTCTAAAATAAGACATTAGTTATGTTTTTAGCATATGTAGTTATCGAGATATAAAGGATCACGTCACCAATTCATGCGTATTTTTGCCCAACTTGGCGACTCAGTAGTCGCTGAACTACAATTCCGATTTTCAATTTTTTTTGTAACTTCTGTTGTTATCCTTTATCTCTAAACTAACACATCAGTTACGTTTCTAACATATGTAGTTACCGAGATATAGAGGATCGCGTCACCAATTCGTGCGTATTTTTGCCCAACTTTGCGACTCAGTAGTCGCTGAACTACAATTCCGATTTTCAATTTTTTTTGTCACTTCTGTTGTTATCCTTTATCTCTAACATAAGACATTAGTTATGTTTTTAACATATGTAGTTACCGAGATATAGAGGATCTCCCATACAACGTTTTTTGTGGCGTTTTGGCGTGTGAATCAAATTCCTTCCTCAGACCCCAATGGGAGGAACGTAGTCCTACGTTAAAATATGACGTGAATAAAGATGATGCCCATAAATTAGCAATTGTTTTTACAAAAAATATAGAACAAATTATAGAAAAAAATTCTTATTCTATTTCATACTAGCTGTCTTTCGTGACCAGCTTGATCTCCGGAAATATAATTTCAATTGATTCTCTTATGTATAACTTTATATTAATGATTCCCTTAAAAAAGTCACTTCAAATTTTTAATTGTGATAGAAATTTAACCCATGCTCTTTTAGAGGCCTTGCAGTTGTTTTGTTACTTAGTTTGAACACTTTTTTATGAAATGGTTTGTAACAAAATATGTCTTGGCTCTGGTCCCTTTTTTCTAGCATATCTAACTATGACCATGAATCAAGAATTCATAATAAAAGAGAGGTGTATATTTCTTATCAGAGCGACCTTGAAGCCCTAAGGAAGAAATCTGACTGGATTCCAATATGGGAGGGCCTTGGTGGCCTAGTGGTAAGGCCTCGGCCTTTGGGCCGGAGGGCCCCAGGCCCGAAACCCGATTCCACCGAAGATCCGCCGTGCATGAGGCCTGCTGCACGCCAACTCATACGCAGCCAAACGTCCTCCCGTTGGTGTGGCATGGAGAGGGGGTGCCAGCTCAGGTGTCGTCCTCGTCATCTGACCGTGGCTCAAAATTACTAGGTCCGTCCCAAAATAGCACTCGTGTTGCTTCAAAATGGGACGTTAATAAAACTAAACCTAACCTAATCCACTATATGAGAGCAAGTTGCCTTTTTGGAGGATTTTCTGAGGAAGCTGGTTCACATTTGTGTTTCGCTTGAAGGAAAACAAGGAAGCTAGCCCTACAGCAATTTTTTGGCGAAGCAGACATCGGTTTACCAGTTTTTAAAGGAAGCTTGTTAAGAGCACACCCAGAGAACAGAGCTTGTAATCTTCTTAATCTGATTCATGATTGAATGAAGAACATAAAAAATATTCGGTACACTTCATCAAGATTATCAATAATATCGGACATTATCTAAGCATTAATTTTCACTAGGTGACTAGCTTTTCTTCATGCACAATCAATCAATAAATAAATATTTTTCAGTGGTTGTCATGAACGACAATCACATTCTCAGAACCAAAGGATACAGATCAAAATCGTTGCCAAAGAATTTCTAAGAATAATTTCTGCATAACTTTTTAATCCAGTGAATTGATTTATGAGCACCCTATAATTTACTGTGTTTAAGCAGTTTCCGAGTTGATGGCTACAGGGAAATTTAAAATTGACTTGTACCAGTTTTTCATTTCTTTATTTTTCTTTCATCATTGCCTTATCCTCTTGCGTCTTGTTGGTTTTCTGTTTTATGCTTCAGACGACATTAAGTAATGCATTTGCTCTTATTGTTATGTTTTAATGAAAAAAGATTTCTCATGAGCTTTTAAATAGAAAATACTCAATAACTAAGAATAAAAACGTGTTAAATTTTGATGTAGACTTACGTCTCTCTATAGTGGTCTAATTCTGCGTCGGGAAAGGAAAAAATTAGGACGCTTTTTGCGCTAAAGTTAAACATTTATAGCTCCGCAGCCAAATAACATACAGAGTTGGTTTTCGTTTCATTTCACAGAGAAAGGTGGACATTGAAGAGCGCAAAAAAGAATTTTAGAATTTGGAATTACAGTTTAGTCACAATCGAGCTGCAAATTTGGTGAAAATCACGAAACATTTTGATGACGTCACAGCGACCTAAGCCCGCGCACGCAAACTAAGGCAATTCATTCATCGATCGCGCGAAATATTACTCAAGAATTGTTGAATTACGTCGAATTTCGTGCTAAAGTTAAACGCTTATAACTCGGCAACCAAATAAGATAGAGAGTTGGTTTTAGTTTTATTTGTGGTGTTGATTATTTTAATAATTATTTTATTTCGGCGAATTATTTCCTTTAATTACATTGAGACACATAAATTTTAATTCATTGATTAAATGCACAAAATGTTTTTTTCCCTTTGCACTTTCTGAATTCTGGACTGCAAGCTTTTATTTTACTCTAACAACCCCCTTTCAGAAGAATTGCACGTGCAAGTTTGAGTTCAACTGTAATAGACTAACTCTTATTTTCTCGAACCCCGCTGAACCTGAAATTGAAAAATAGTTTCTTAAGTCTTTCGCGCCTTTGTAGGGAAGGAGCCGAACTCCCTTTGCTCTGCCGGTCAATTTCAGTTTCCGCCGTTTATTGCCTCTTGACAATAAGCGTGCAACTGACTTTCCAAATTTTACAACCCTTGCGAGGACAGACAGTCTGGACCACACAATGACTCTCTTGCGGACTTGTCTATTTTGATGGATTACATCCCTGAAGCAGTTCGGATCCCTGGTTCTAATCTCAAAGCTTTGTCAATCTCTACTGTCCAGTCAGGAGTGTCAAAGTTTCCCAATTGGCTAACGACAGATCTTTGGGGCGTTGCTGGATTGCTTGGCGAGAGTCTGAGCAGTGACTAATCAGTCTTGGAGCAATAAATTAATTTCAGTCTCTGCCTTGCTCATTGAAAGAGCTTGGTATTTTGGCACAGGATTAGAGCAATAAAGGAACGGCTTATTTTATTTATAAGAAACGAAATTATAAGGAACGGCTATATTTTTTTATAAGAAAGCGGGAAAATTGAGAGGCAGAGATTATTCGGAGACAGAGAGACTCGGAGAGGGAGAGACAGTTCAAGTCAGAGTGACGAACAAGAATAAGTGAAGAAGATGACGTTTTGATTTTTTTGGGGCGCAGAGATCTGGTAATCAACCTTTTCGAAAAGTTGGATCTCTGATCGTCAGTGTCCGTGAGGGCAGCCATTAGCGGACTTGTAGAAGGAAGGTGATTGAGAGGCCCTGAGAACAATCTTTTGAGAATTTTCCTGAGAGATGTCGGCAGCGTAAGCTGTTTGCTCACAACGATGCATGCAAAGCAAAACTTTTCAAGAGCGGCTACGGCTTAGGTCCTTTACCTGCGAGAGGTGCGATGATGACTAGGACTGAATATCACGTCAAACGGTGCATGCGGCGCACTGTATAGCCCAGCAAGTTCCCGGCAGTGAGATTTCCGGTCGTCCGTCCTTGCCTGAATTAAATTATCGCTGAGTGAATGTCCTGGAGCCCAGCAACTGAAGTGCCAGAAGATGTCACCGGGCATATCCTGTTGAACCGCCTGCTGAAGGGCGCTGACTGCAACAAGTCCTAGTGCCACGAATATGTGCGGAGTAGATACCAGCTGAATAGGGTGAACATTTCCAAAACAAGGACCCGTGAAAAGTTTCAAAAACAGATAGAGAGATTCGCCTCGCCCACCAGCTCTTGTGTACGCCACAGGTCCAGACCCCAGCCCAGATGCCCACATCAATGTTATCAGATAAGTTTGCAATTTCGAATTGAATATTTTAATTTGTAAATTTTTTAAATTTGAAAACTCGAAGCAGCAAAAATTTAACTCTCAGTTTTTATCATTTTTTATATGATGTGCAGATAGATCATTTAAGAAAGAATTTGAAAATAGATAGGGAATAGATTAAATTGTGGATTCGTGAAATCATATTGAATTATCAATGTTTCTAAGCGCTGGAAGTTTTATTTTATATATTTGTTTTGAGTAAAAACAAATTTAAGAAATGCTGGAATGAATTTTGTATGCAGAGTAAATTTTATAAATTATGTGTTTAACTTTAATAGATTTTATCTCTAAATATCTGCATACAGGTTTCTTGATTGTAGCATCTTTGAAAGATAAAATTTTTTAGTCCACCAGCACAATCTTTAACTAGGGACAACAAGTTTTTTTTTTATTTAGTTTAATTGAAGTGATAGCATTGGTATCACTACATCAAGTTTTTTTTTATTTAGCTTCATTGAAGTCATAGAATTGGTATCAATACATCAAGTTGTAAAGGAATAATTTTTGTGACAGAGCATTAGCAAATTTCAGGTCGTGAACTTCATGATTTTTTTATATACATAGTTTTGTTTACCATTTTATTCTCATGTGATAAGAATATTAGTTGATTTTTAAAATACATTACTTGTGTCAGTGAATTACGCTTATTAGGGGGCCCCAACTTTGTTTAACCTGAATTATGTATTAAGTGTTTGTGATCCTGCAAATATGTGTATTTTATTCAAGAGCATCAACAATTGTGCACGTTCAACACATGTTTATCTCCACAATTTTTTTTTATTTTTCAAATCATAAATAAACTGCATTTAATTTAACGTTACAGTTTCTGTCATTTATCCATGGATATGTTTTCTCTCACATTGTGTCCTAAACAGGTTTTCCAGGTCTGGTGCTATTTACTTATTTATGTCAGTGTAATATTTACCTGGGGTTATTAGTTAACAATTTTTGAACACAACGCGGTTTACTATATTTCTTGGTTATACACTTTATACGATCAAAATTGACTAGATCCTAGTTGCAAGATCCTTGTCTGGAATCTGTAATCAGATGTATAAAGATTAGTGCAATTTCATAATGGTCGAAGTTTAATCTGTTGTAAATTTTAATTTAGTGCACTTACTACTAAGCTAGGCAAATTAATTTATCTTGATTTGGAATTATTTACTTCTGGCCTCTTCTGACTTCTCAGATTTGTGCTTGATTTATGTTTTATGTATTAGATTCTGATAATGAACTTGCAGCTATTCTGTGCTTAACTGAATTTAAATTAATTAAAGATAATTACACGACACATTTAACAGAGAAAGATAGACATTGAAGATTGCAAAGATAATTTTAGAATTTGTAATTACGGTTTAGTCACAATCAAGTTGCAAAGTTGGTGAAAATCAAAAAGAATTTTACATAGATAGAGTCACATAGTCACTGCAGGCTATAGAGTTAATAGTCACATAGAGCTATTTTAGTCACAGTTGAGTAAGGTAAGTAAGTCTACGCCCTTCAATCCAGCGGCCGTTTCACAGAGACAACCTAAAGTCAATTTTTTTCTTATTATTGTGATAGTCTTCGTTAAACAATAATACTTTTGGTACAAATCTAATGACATATTAGAGCTTTCGGAGTCGTACAAGCACTGAAGAAGACTTTTAACTGCTCTTACTAAACAATCGTCAATAAAAGTTTTCCACGTCAAAAAGGCGGAGATATAGAAAAGCAGTTGTTGAGAGCAGAGGGTGAGAATTGGAGTTTAGTTTAATTTAGCTTAGTTATATTAGCGTCCCTCTTGAAGCATCATGATGGTTATTTTGAGATCGACATCACAAATTTGAACAGCGGCTAGATGATGAAGACGACACCTCCATCTCCAAACTTCCGAAACATACCAGAGGAAAGATGTTGGTCCCACGTAAGATTTAAATATAATGTGGGTCAAACATAATATTTGCTCTAGGGCCCCAAATATGATGGATATTCAGTGGAATCAGGTTTCGAACATGGAGTCCTCCAACCTCGAAGCAGATATCTTACCACTATATTTTTGGCAAAGGGGAATTAAGATTTCAGAGCAAATAATATTAAAGGCATTTTGAAAGAAATTAGCCGACAAATTTACAAATCTTTCTTTGAAGTAAAAAATTTAAACTTAAAAACTTAATTTAAATGCAAGAAAACATGAAAAGTTGAAGTACGATTCAGCTCCACACATCAGAGAGGGCAAAATAATCTTCTAGTTTAGTAACGTTCATAGCGAAGCTGTAACACAAGACGAGCAGTGCCATCAGTGCATCACATCTAGTTTAATTGCTTTCTCTTCTCCAGCCAACAACTGGAGAAAGAAGATAACTTTGTATGTTATTAAGGAAATCCCCCGAAGGGGCACAGCGAGTATGTGGATGAGAAGCTGCCGGATGAGCAAGCGGGTTCTTGCTTCTCCAGGGATCACATATCAGAGTGGGCAAAATAATCTTCTAATTTAGTAACATTCATAGCGAAGCTATAACACAAGACGAGCAGTGCCATCAGTGCATCACATCTAGTTTAATCACTTTCTTTTCTCCAGCCAACAACTGGAGAAAGAGGATAAGTTTGTGTGCCCTTAAGGAAGTTCCCTGAAGGGGCACCGCGAGTATGCGGATGATGAACTGCCGGATGAGCAAGTGGGTTCTTGCATCTCCTGGGGGATGATAAATATAAATAAAATTGCATGCTACTTTTCCATTGAAAATCGAGTTTTCCTAATTTCTCATAAAGTTAACATGTGTACCCGGTTTTACCCAACTAGTAGGGTAAAATCGGGTACTATGACCTTTTTCATAAAAATCTCATTAGTAAAAAAAGTAGTATAACTATGACTTTTTCTGAAACATATATTGTAAATGAATATTTTAATAGCATTTGACAAGCTCTATGTCGAATGGTTAAGCTCAAAGAGTCCTACGAGTCTTAGGTAACCGGTTTCACCCCATTTTCCCTAGGTGATTAGTAGCAAGATGAAACGTTTCAAATTTGTTGATCTTGTAGACATCAGGCTAGTTGATCTCCGCGTTGCTTATTAGCAACGACAGCCCTTTGCCAGTCACTGGACAGCGACCTAAGGTAACCTTATAAGACAGTGACACCTAGAAGTCTCTGATGAATCTTACAAACTTAACACGAAACCTACCATGATAAGTCAAATGACCGGCTTAAACTTTCGATTAGAAAATTCTCATAAAATGTTATCACTTGACTACATGATTTTTTCTAATAAATATATAACAATTAATTTTTCATTGTTTATTTTCATTTTTCAATTCTGATAAACAAGTGTAGCCGGTGTTGTGACACTTGCGCACAGTAGCATTCGCGTACAAACCATTGACGCCCAATAAGTCAGCTGTTGGTCATCGACAAGAGGTGTTCAGTCAGTGAATCGTATAGGTTTGCTAGAATCTATAGATACTGGTAAGAATATTTAGCAAAGCGGACCGAAAAAGCGAAATCTTTTTTTTTATCTAGAAATGAAAGTTTTTGGTGTTTTAGAGTGTGTCATATAAATCTGAGGGAATTTTTCTTGAATTAGTTAACATATCGATGAAATTTATTATTGTATAGTTCAAATCTATGATTAGTATTTTGTTGTGTCAACGGTAGATTTCAATTACCAGCTAATAACGCATCTAGAAGACTTATTCTTCGCAGTAACACAACCGTCTGTCACAGCTCATTGATTGACAGTCAATGACTTGTACGCATCTGTCACTGTACGCAAGTGCCACACAATCTTATTATTCACTGTCGCAGCTCATTGATTGACAGTCAATGACTGGTACGCATCTGCCACTGTGCGCAAGTGCCACACAATCGCACATTTCCGCATAGATTGTTGAGTGGTAAGTTCAATATAAAAAATACAATTTTTTCATTTGCTGTATAAATCTGCCTTGTCTTTGTCAACATTGGCAAAAACACACGTAACGATTTTTGCCTGTCTGTGAAAACGATAACTTAAGAAATTCCTCAAAATTATTTTACCTTGAATTTAATTTGTTGAATATATTAGGTTATGGTACGAATATATATATATATATATATATATATATATATATATATTAAGTGTCGGTACGTTTAGTGCTAATATCGTAACATTAGTTTAAATTAGTTAATCATGAATTTCATCAAGTGCAGGATATGTTGAGAGGTAAAATTCTTTCAATGAAAGTCGCAACTTCTTTTTTTCTCGTATTTGGAATTTTCAGAATCTGAGCAAGACATTATTAGATAAAGCGCTCATTCTTTTCCTGGTTAATGTTTTCTACTGACACACTCCTTATAATTCCGAGACATTTTATCCCTGACAAAACTGGACGATCAGAAGAAACAATCAAGTACCTCTATTTACATATAGATTTGGGATATTGTAAATAATTTGTTTTGGAGGAAAAATAGTTTATTTTGGGAATCTTTTACGAAAAAGGTTTCACCTGTCTGACAGCGATTTTTGCAGCTATGGTTGAATTGGCACGGCACTTCACTATGCCACGAAGTGTATTTACACAGTGTCTTGTCATATGAGAAAGCCAGCGCCAAACTTCGAACAAGAATGGCTGAAAAGAGTCGCCAATAACCTCGTCTCCAGGCATAAAATTCGTGGGATTATCAAATTCATGAGCGAAAACAAACATCTTTTCCGGCCTCCCTAGCCTTCAACTTTCCAGTGAGCTAAACTAAAAGACTTAATTACCGGATATTCCCCCCCCCTTTAGAAAAGAAAGAAATAACAACATCTAAAGAAAAGAAATTACGAACTAATAGTGTAACAGTGAAAATGCCTGTGCTGTACATAATGTAAATATTTCTTTCTTTTTGTTTATTTTGTTTTACTTTTTTCTTAAATAAAATTCCCGTGTCTTGCCCATCAAACCGTTCAGTGACCGCTCTGGTCACGGGTATGGGGGTAAGAGACGGCGTTCTGTTCTGTAACTAAAATGGAAAGAAAATTGGTATAAACGATGATATTAACATTCTATTGGTAAAAACAATGAATTTAGAATTTAAAAATATATATTTAGAAAATAGTGATAGGAAGTTAAGTAATTTTGATAAAAGAAGTACATGTATGATGATGACTTCGAACAATAAATTATTTTTTGTTGCCAATTATATATGTCCTTTTTTAACGTCATCAGCCACCTGTATTATACAATGTGATATTAGCATGACGTAAATTTTCTGATAAATTTTGAAAAAACCTTGGAAGATATTTATTAGGGACAGATGCTATGAGTAGTATCTCTAATCAAAAAAGAAGGAATTCGATACCGCTAATCTATCACTTTAAGGGTTGAACTCAGTTAATTGTGTTGAGAACTTTGAACTGCAACCTAATAAGCTGAACTGATTCCTAACGCTCTGATTTGAGTTATTGCTTGTAAGCTATTGATTATGAAATTTATTTTGCTAAAAGATGGATACTTTGTATCAATCATGAAATGATAAAAGCATGATGCACTATTGATGCAAATGATATTTGTAATATGACTATAGAGATTATGAGAGAGATCCACAAGAGGATTTCTTTATCCATTTCGAATATATGAGTAAAAATTCAATAATTCTTAATAATTTTATTTAACTTGTAAACAATTCTAAATTGAAAGATTGGTTTACTGAGAGTTTAAATATGTCGTATGAAGTTCTGGTAAAACCACCATTAGCAGCAGTATCATTCACTAAATATTTTTAAGCGCTATGGATTCGACTCTATATATTATAGTCATTTTCGTTTTGCATCAAAACCTGCTTCAAAATTCTTGATTCATCCGGCTGAATCATACGCACTATTCTTATTCTCCTCAATTATTACTATCCTTTGTCACATTATAGAAGAACGACTTTGATGGTTCCAACCTTATAGATTGCTTTTCAACAGGAATTTTTAAACTAGACATTCAGACCGCAAATAGAGTATCGTACATGAATTGTGAGATCATTTCTGTCAGATTCTTCTACTTAAGTGCGAAAAATATTCTAGAAAACTTTAAATATATTTACATATAAAGATATTTAATTGAATTTCATTTTATTTATCATTAATTAATGATTTACTGGCGAATTTTATTTTCTACTTAAGTTAGGGTCGAAATGAAAGTTTTCGTTCATAAATAGGGTCGCTTAATACTTCTGTAGACAAAATAGGGTCGTATGTAAAAAAACAAAAATAAGATGCCCTGTTTTAAAGAAATTATGTTTTCTTTTACAACATTGAGCTGTTTTCTACTAATGTAGAGTCGTATATAAATAATAATTCTCTAATTATAAAAGAATGGGTCTCATTCGCAAGCGTTATATCTAAATGGCGATTAAAAACAATCTAACGTTAGAGGGTTTAGCCAACAGATTAAAGCAAATCTACATATTTAAAATAATATGGTAAAACCTTCAGACAGTTCGCCAGCCCCAACCACTCGACGGGTTTCCATAATTTTTATTTCATGGGAAAGCTTATGACGTCTACAAATGCCATCAAGGGTCTTCCATTTTCGAACGAAATAAAAAAAAAAACTTTTCGTAGCTTATGGCGTCTAGGGTCTAGCTTATGTCACCAAGGGTCGCCTGACACCACCCCCCATCCCATTTTTGAACGAAATCGAAAATACATTTAGATAACGTATGGTAGAGAAATGTTTTTTCGATTTCGTTCGACAAAGGGGAGTGGTGGGGGGCAGGCGACCCTTGGTGACATATCTCGACGTCATAAGCTTTCATACGAAATAAAAATTATCGAAATTCGTCT
>BGPR01022725.1:11846-25043 GCA_013235015.1 Araneus ventricosus | reverse complement strand
GCTCATACTTAATGCACTGCATAGCATTAAATGTTGAAACATTTAATCTATTGCTTCCAGGTGTAATCACATTATTCATTATGCTAAAGCTACTTTCCACTTTGGGTTCATGGAAGCAGGTTAGCAAAGCAAATGTCATCCTTGAAAGTAGAGGATATTTTGAGGTATTCTCCACATCTCTCCACAATAAATCAACAGATTCTTCTACAATATCACCAAAATGATCATTTTGAAAATTATGTATTTCCAAATCATATGCTTCTTTTTCTGAATCTTGAACAACATCTGAAGCATAGAGTGGCAGTTCTTTCATCAATTCTAATGCAACAGAAGTCTTTCTATTGCATGGATCCAGTGAAGATACTGCCTTTAAAAAAGGGTTGGCAAAAGGCATTTTTTCCACAAGCCACTTAGCACACCCAATGTATGCCTTAAAGACACATCTTAAAATTTTTTATCACAATCAATTGAGATTTCGGAGCCAACTTTATAAGTTGCTTTGCAGTATCACCCACAAAGATTGAAGAAAAAGAAAGAAGAAAAATCCGCGAAAATCGAGGATTGATTTTTTAAAAAAAAAAGCGGAATTTTTCAAATCGCGATTTCCGCGGAAATCGCGGATTTATAAAAAACCAAAAAAAGCGGAAATCCGCCGTTCGGCGGAAAAGTGGCATCCCTGTGCTTACCTGGGACATCAGCACCAGTTGAGAGAGTATTTTCTTTGATGAACAACGCATGGACAGATGATAGGGGTTTGATGAAGGAATCTACAGTTAAAGGCTTGATGACATGTAAAATTAATATTGGAATAGCTTGTGAAGATTTTTGCAACACGATTAAAAACAAAAAAGACTTTCTAGAAAAAGTCCCAGCCAATGAAAAGTACATGTAAATATTGTTCAAATTTTTATTCCTCATTCAAAGTGTTTATCCTTACTTAAGTAACTTATAAACATGTAAGAAATAAAATGTTTAAATTTTTATGCTTGTGTCATTTATTATTACCCCTGGTTTAGGTTCCTAATCAGTAACCATTTATTCATATCATTGAGAATAAACTACCCTCTAAAACACTCTAAAAACCCGCCAAGGGTGTGTACCCTTGAATACACGCGACGCTGGGGGGCAATCCGGTGTCCCGGTTGAACATTTCAGAAATCTGGCAAGCCTATCTATAAGTATGGTTCGATATTGTTGTACTAGATCACGATACAAACCGGCAAATTCCTTAACTTCCCCAAACTCAGGAATCCTCTTTGATATTTCATTTAGAGTTCAGAGAAAGGTACTGCCGCCATATTTGTATTTTTTCAAACTACCACTGTCCAAATTTGGTATTAGATATAACACGGCGGGACAGCAAGACCCCCGGGGCAAAGTGCTGGCATGCGGTGATAAAAACAAATACCTACAAACAGTCAATAAACAAGATTCAAAGTACAACTACCATACGATAGTGGGACTTTTGACTGAACAATTAATACGCAAGGTGCCATTCCTGTGTGGCGACTTAAAATCTGGCTTTCTCAAACTCTCTCCTCCCATGCGAATTATGACTGTGGTGACCAATCAGCGGAAGGAAGTTTTTCTTCCGATTGCCCGATCACGTCACGTATCGTTACGAAAATCTGTCTTCTAGCCACCTTCTATAATTTGGTTTAATATAATGAGAATGTGCGAGTTTTATATTCATAGAAAAGAAATGTTAAAATAAAGTTCAGTTCATGCCGAACCCCATTTGCCATGGATATAAAACACCCTTGAAGGAAAAAAAAAAAAAAAAAAATCCGCATACCAGACAAGTGGGGATTTTTGCCCTGCTGCCCTCCCTCAGTACCGTTTTCTTAAGTCCAATCAAAATTTCTAATGTGAAAAGATAATCGGTAACTCTTTTTTCAGAATCAATATTGAAATTCCCCCCCCCCCTCCCCGTGGGGGGGGGGGGGGCATTTTATTTAAAGTGACCTTAACTAAATTTCTCACATTTTCTAAAATAAGTCCATGAGTCAAAAGGAAAAATTCCTAACTGGAAATTCCTAAAAGGAAAAGTTCCTTAATGAGAACAGGTAAGGATTCGATTGTTAATTCCCGTAAACGGTATCCGGACATAATCCCGACTGTCCAAATTCCCGTCACGGCCAAGGGATACGAGCCATGTCCCAGACGTTCAACAAAACCAGAATTCTTGGAATATATTTTTCTATTTCTTTCGCGATCCCTCTCTTCCCAGAAAACAACCAAAGCGTAGAAAGGAAGATGACACAGAGAAGAGAGTTATGACTGTTGCGAACAATCCGTGATAATCGACCTCCGGTGGAACATCTTCGCGGTATCGCTCACAATGCGACACTGAAAATATGCAATTTTAATTTACACAGAATGTGGTTCTCCTTTTTCCGTTTTCAATAAAACGAAATTTCACGTTCAATTTGACCAATTTGTCAAAATTTATTTCAGCAAAGACAATTATGATTAACTGACTAAAACTAATAATTCAAAATAAGTAATATCTTGTTTCAAATGGTATTTGAATAAGGCAAATTGAGAGTTTGGATTTACAGTGCACTCCCGATTATCCGGATAGAAAAACACGGATAATCCGAAAACTCCTTTTTATTAAAGAAAAAATCAACATCAGTACAAAAATATAAAAATTACTTACATTTGCATGCTGTATAACATCAAACTAGGAATTTTCCTTTTAATATTTAATGCTTAAAAACATCTGCAATGCGTCTTTGCTTCTGCTGTTTGTTCATCTTTTGTCGAGAGAGAGAGAGAGGAGAGAGAGAGAAACTCAAGTGCTACATGTTATCTAGTACGATATTACCCTACTCTGCTTCTCAATCTATCCTACCTGTATTCCACATAATCAGAAGCACTCCATTGTGCGTAACTGGTGACGAAGTCAAAGCAAGACTACTCGTTAACGAAATAACAAATTCAATGAAACAACAATTAAATTAAAATATTAAATCATAAAATCATTATGCAGCTAGCTATCAAAATGATACAAAAGAGGAAGAGCAGAGAATGAACAGTATCAATCAGTCCTTAAATACTGTAACAGGCTCGTCGCTATTGGTCGATGGGTGACATCACAAAGAGGGCGGATCCGATCTGAAATTCAGGATATTGCCAGATGCCGCGATGATGCCACAAACGCAACACTTCAAAAACGCAACGAGCTAGAGAGATGAAATTTGGTATGTAGTCATGTCACCAAAATTTGGTTACAGGGGCATGGGCCGGCGTTCTGTCACCGAAATTGAAGATTGGTATCGAATTTTGGACCGAATCGGTAGAACGGAAGACGTCCAAAACGCAAACTTCTTTTTCTCCCCACTATATAGCATAGCACAAAACATGTCATATTGTGTTAGTACACGAAAAAGTCGAAGGGAGAACGCTTCTGATAATATCAAGAGATAGCTCGCCAAACTTACATTAGACTTTCACGGTTAAGACCTAACGGCCAGAATGCCTAAAAGCCATATCACACGAGCAAAAATTTGCCAACTCAACCGTACGTTCAATTCAAAAGTTGAGAATCGAGTTTAATCTGCCGTCTGATATGGAAGTTGGAGGTTGAGGAAAATACACTCAAACCCTGTCGATTTCTCGCGACAGAGTTGACCAACCTCGTATCTGAACCAATCGGAAGAATTGTTGACTGCTTTCGTCATAACACACAACGTCATACTCAAAGATGGCGGCTCCCATGAAGTGGTCGTTCCCCAGCTGATTATGCATTTGCCTCATATTTATGTCCATCCTCTTTATTAACCTTCCAGCGGGCGCGCGTTTTCAAAAGATACTTGCATTGTGCATCGTATTACATATTTATATAGTTCTTTTATAAATTAAGTGCAATTTTCATTTATAAAATATTTGTTTACTACTAAGCTAATAAATAAAGATAACAAATAAAAGTTGTATTTATTTTTGTTAAACAGCACGATATATTTATGTAATACGATGCACGATATGTCGTAAAATTTGTGCAGGCGTGCCCGATGGAAGGGTAATAACGTGTATAGAATCAAAATAAGTGACAACAAACAACCACGAATAAGATTTTCGCCAAATATAAGGATAAAGTTGCATTTCTGACGGTCGGAAAATAAAAACTGCTACCAACTCCTTACCCAACTCTGGCAACCCTAGTTCGGATAAAATTGGGATCAGAGTTGGAGATACAGTTGAGAGTTGGCGGTTACGTTGACTGTATTTTTGTCCGTATGATAAGCGCTTAAAGTGACCATTTATTTCCCCCTCAAAACCGGACAATTTTTAATTTTTAGGTAATATTATGTTAATTCAAGAAAATGCACATTTCTTCAGTTTTCATTTATAAATGAAAAGAACAGGAGTAAACACGTGTAAATAAGTAATTCATATCATCTTGCATTTTTCTGAAGAACACATTTTTGCTTCAGTATATTTGGCGTTGATTTTTTTTAAAAAAAGAATGAAACTCTTGGCAGGATTTCTTCAAATTTACTTTGGTAATTAACGTTACTTTATAAACTGTGACCTGCAACTGTGTTTTCTAGCTCGTCCACAATTTATTCATATGAATAATGACCCTTTCCACGGGTGCATTAGTGCCGGGCGGACACGGAATGTATATTCAGTAATTATACGAAAGTTCGTATGATTTAAATTATTGGCGTTAAAGTGTTTGAAGAGTTCCACCCGACGACTTTCGGTTTAAATATTCCCAGTGTTTCATTCTGTCACTTCATGCGGTGTAATGAAGTTAGAACTAAGTGCGAGATAGCAGGCTTCTTACCAACATACATATACTCTCTGTATACTCTAACCTTCAATAAATTCACTTTTTCAATCACACTAGTTCATTACAGTAAAACTTCCCTAGAGCGACCACCCTCCGTTCCGCGAAAAAACGGTCGTTAAAAGAGGTGGTCGCTCAAGGAAGTGTTAATAATAGATTGCCAAAAGAATTAACCCAAAAATAGTATAGCAAATTTACAAATTTTATAAATTAAAAAAAAAAACACGAAAAACAATTGTTTGTGTTATTTATTGAATACTGCATTATATAAGCACAACTACATATGTATTTTTTTTTTAAATTTAAACTTTCTTAAAATATGAAGAAATTTCGGGTTTTTTTTTTGCGACAGTACTTCTCTCTCCAGTTTATTTTTTATATCTGAAAAAAAGAGTGTTTATATAGAGATAGGCATTCTCTTTACACCCCGAAACTTGAAGTTTTCCCATTCTTTAAGAATCGTAATTTTATCTTTCAAAATTTTATTGATTTGGGTTTTCTAACAACTAAAAATTTCCGCCAACCTCCTCTCCGAATTTCCTCTTTTGTGTGACTCGATCACTTCAATGCGCTGCTCGAACGTTAAAATGACTCGTTTCTTAGACATGTTTAAAGCTCTATCCTATACAAGAATCACAACTGATCTGTACTGTCATTCTTCCGTTGCTGATAATCTCTCATCAAACTAATGAGAGATTATCAGCAACGTGACTTTTCACTTGCAGTCCAGTTCAGGGCACCAAACAATACGACAAGGTCGACCGACCGGTTTGGAATGTGGATTTTGTTTGCGGGAAAAGACAAGAAAATTTTCGGACAAGGGACTGGTCGCTTATAGAATAGAGGGTTGCCTGGTCTCTCCTGGAGGACTTTTTAACATTAAGTATATAGGGTAAAAAATCAGTGCCTTTAAATATTGGTCGTTGGAGGAGGGGGTCTCTCATAGAAGTTTCACTGTATATACGATTAAATAGGATATATATGCATATGTACAATTAGGATTCACTTTCAAGATTACCCATAATTACTAACTCGGAGATCACCTCGAGAACGCCTACAAAAATATGCAAATTCGGTGCAGAGACCCAAATTCATTAATGACGTCGACCACCTCGCTCTCGCGCAACTGTTCTTCCCACTCTTCACTTCACATCCTTAGGATGAGAGTCCGAACAGTTACGCGGAGGTTAGTGGCATGACAGTACTACCTATAGCGCATGCTGCGTCATCGCGTTACTAGATATTACCGTCCGATTTTTTGATTTTTGGCGCCTTTTTGTTTGAAATAGTTATCGTGGATTGCTCCCTTTTTGAAAACGGTACATTTGGGCGCCCGGAAGCTGTGCTTGGGGAAAACGGGACATTTGGGCGTCCCGAAGCTGTGCTTGGGGACAACGAGACTGTCCCGTTCAAAACGGGACATTTGGGCGCCCCGAAGCTGTGCTTGGGGACAACGAGACTGTCCCGTTCGAAACGGGACATTTGGGCGTCGCGAAGCTGTGCTTGGGGACAACGGGACTATCCCGTTCAAAACGGTACGTACGGTCACATTAGGCATGGCACCTTCAGGATTGGCGAAAGAGTCATGAACTTGGCGAAGGGTTCTTAATACAGTGTTCGGGTTCCTAACGGGTACAGTGTTCTTAAACCGAACGCACACAAAAATCCAGGCAATTCACCGAATATTAACTATTGTTTGCATCACAAATAGCGGCTCATTTCCTGAACTACCGCGATCCAGCAGGATTAAGTAACTGAAACGCGTCGCTTTCATTAAACATGTACTATTTATCAATCCTTAAAGGAAGGCCAGCATTCCAAGATAGCAACTGAACTCAATTTATCAAATTCTAGATGAGCACGCGAGGAATTTCCGAGTAAGGTCAGATTAAAATTCCTTATTTTGCAAAAATAAACACACACTTGATTCTCAGTTCTACTGGAAAGTAATCGAGATACGATAAGAAACACGACAAACTGGCACAAAAAGGTTACGGTTGTAAATAATGACGTCTCAAGCTGTCTGAAGTACACAAATGATCAATTAGGGTCATAGTTCAGGGAATTTTTATTTTCGATCGCAAAGGTCTTTTTAAATGACAATGTCTGAACTAAACTTAAAAACTGTAGTAAGCGGCCAGGGTTGCCATATTAGCCTTTTTAAGTATTTTGGCCTTTATTTTCGTTAATGATTTTTAGAACAATTTTTAATTACTTATTATATTGTTTTTTTAATAGATTTTTGATATTACACATTTGAAATGATATATAATGAGCTGTCAAACAAAATAGCTCCTGAACAGAACAAGGATGTTTTAAATTTCTTTCACTTAAATTTTAGTTTAATAATAGAACACTGAATATAAGCCTATCAAGTGGGATTCGTTTTCGTGAAGGATAGCTGTTTTTCTAGTAGCAAATGACGTTTTCAATCAATTTGTCAAGTTTGGCCTTTTTTCGGCCTTATTTTTAAGAAGGTTTGGCCTTATTTTGCTATTTTTATCTGGCAACCCTGTATGCGGCGGAGAGAGGCAAATGCATCCATTCTATCTATCATCCCCATGAAAATTCACATGACACAATGGAACTTGAAGAAATCAAAAGTTTATCTTTCGTTTTTTTTTCTTCCCTTCTTCTGGTTCCATGAATGCTCTTTTAACATAACGTTAGAACATAGTCTATACCTCGCATAATTTTTTTAAATTCGAAAACCAATTTCGCCAAAACTAACAATCCGTTAGTTAAATGCATGTCCGAACTTCGTGTCATTAGTAATTGTAAGTGATTAAGTTTTAAGGCCCTTAATTCACTGGACGACTTTACTTGCTGTAGTATATTATTAAATCAAAAAAAAAAAACTCCACCTTTTTAAACAGCTTTAACCACCTTAGTTGTGAATATTTTAAAAGGTTTATTGCACAACTGTGGTATTCAGAGTTTATTTATTACTAGAAGATTTTTTAACGGACACGAAAGTAAATATCTTTGAGAAGAGGAAAAATAAATTAATTCTAAGTATAAGTTCTATTTGATAGTATCGGTGTTCCGCGTCGATGAATCAACATAAAATAAAAAAAAAAATGAAACTGCTAAACTAGGTTAGAAAAAAAAAAACTGTCATAACTCCTATTTGATATTAAATCATCACAGATTCAAAACAGTATCCAGTGTGCTGTTTATTGTACAGCAACGGATTCGGAAACCCTCCGGGCTTTTGCGCATGCGCCGGGTGGAGTTATTTTCATGAAAATAGGGAGAAAGTGAAGAATAGAAGGGTGATGTTTACATTTTACGGAGCGTGATCCAACAAAGAACTCCGGAAATGCGCTCATATGACTCATTGCCTGACACCCCTTTTTCCGGTATAAAATCGTCCAAAGGTAATAATCTCGGAATTCGTTACTGAACTATATGCTAAATTGTAGACAAACCGCCTGAATCTTTTTGGCACGTAGACAAAATTCCTGAGCGTTACCGAACTTTGAGAATAATTCTAATATAGACTAGAAAATCACCCGTCATGGTATGACCAAGGTGCGTAGTGAGAAACTGCTGCAAAAATTAAGCACTTTTAAGGACTTTTTAAGCACCTTAGCCAAAAAAATTCAGCACCTTTGTACATGCATGCATACGTCGACCCACGTATTTGCTAAGCATATGATGATTTCTGTTTTATACTAATGCATAGTTTTTATTGAAAATTTAAAAATATATATTTTTAATTTTATTATTTATTTCCGTATTTGCACAACGTCTTCTATTGTAAAATAAAGGATGTATTTTTGATTTTACAAAAAAAATAAAAATGATAATGCAAATTATCATTATCAAAAATTAAATCAACTTTTATAAGATTAACAATAAAAATATGTTACCTTTTTCAACATTTCTTAAAATTAACAAATTACCAGTGAGGATTAATTGCCCTTTCAGGATAATTTCCAGTATTGTATCATTACGGCATTACCCATTGTTGAAGCAGGGAAGCATCAAAAATTCATTAATAGTCAGTCAATGAAGGGGTTTGAAAAAAACATAAATCAAATAGTTTGAAAATTGACAAATGTTCGTGATAGTCTCCTGATGAACATACTAAAGTCACTGATCACTGAATGATTTAACAGAAATAAAGAGCGTAAATTCCCCTACAAATATGCTTTTATTTTTCTTCTAGCTTTTATAGTTTTTGAGATAAAGGTCTCAAAGTTTGCCGCATCATCTTGGATTTAATACCCTTTTTTTTTTAGTGTTTTTAATTCTCGAAACTTCTTAGTTTCAAATTTTTGTAATCAACAAATTAATGAATAGCTAATAAATTCCCTACAAATCATGCCTTATGCTTTCTTCTATCTTTTAGCAGTTTCGAGATAATGGACTTAGTTTGCTACGTCTTTGGATTTCATCGGCACTTTTAAGTTTTCTTAAAATTTCAGTAACTAATAAAGCTAAAAGAAAATTAAAAGCATGTACAGCACTACTTGCTCATTCCAACAGACATATTATTTGCGAACTTTTCTTGGAACCAAAATTCTTGGTCAAAACAACTAGAAAGCATGCTAGCAAAGATGTGGATGGGCAGATTTTAGAGTGGACAGTTGTGAAAAATAAAAACAATACAGCGATGAATTGCAGATGGAACAAAGAATGAAAGATGGAAATGATCATGACATTGAAATCAAAACCTTCTATGATGAAATGCTAAAACTCATTAATTTAATATAATTTATTTCTTGAAATTGAAAATACAGTGTATTCCGGACAACGTTTGTTTTTTATTGTTGTTTTCCTTCAAATTTCTTTTGATAGGTAAATATATAAAACAGTGTTAATTTACAAAATAAAGGTATGATTAATTACTTTTTAATATATTTAGTGTTTATGATTTAAATCTATTTTTATTGTAGTTTAAAGTATTTTTAAGAGGTGAATCTCTTAAGAATTTTCCATATATGACGGTTTTTTTTCAGGATTTAGCGACTTCGTCAAATGAATCGACTGTATTTGCAGAGAATTTACGATCATTAATTTTTTGCATATATGTATCTGAAAACTGAATAGTTTTTTAGAATTTTAAAAATACGGAAAGGGATGAAATTAAAGATGAGGCCAAATTTTGAGATCCATTATCTCAGAAACTACTATAGAATAGAAGAATAATAAATGCATGTATTCGTGGTGATTTCCATGTTCTTTAACTTGTCAAATCAATTGCTGATTTGAAAACTGAATAGTTTCAAGAGTAAAAGAAACTTTAAAGGGATGAATCTGAATTGCGACGTAACTACCCCCAAAACAAGACTTTATTGTATTTCAGCAGAAGCCTCTCAACATATTGTCCAATTTTTTCAAAATTATACGATTTAATGTTTTTTTTCCATCCATTTGGAATCCGTTGACTGGATATAAAGTATTATCACCAACATTTTGACCACCCTGAATCTATCTAGGATTCCTTCCCAGATTCTTCCCTTTCGTCCATTTTCTAGATACATCCGATGTAAACAAATATTTATGACTATGCATTTCGATATTGTAATTGCAAAACCAAAAAAAAAAATGTTTCTTTCTTCTCGAGAAAATTAAGCACTTTTAGGGACCTTTTAGTCCAATACCTTTTGGTGCTTAAAATTGATTCAAATTTAGCTCTTTCATGCGCTACACCCTGATGACGGGTGAAAATTGCCTCTTCATTCGAGATTTCCGTAGCAAATTTGACGTGACAAATAGATGTATATGCGAGGAAATGATTTAACGTGGGTTGAAAACAAATAAATAAATATATTGTTTTACGACGGACATATTTTTATTTACATATTTCTTTATTCAAAAAAACCTCTTGATAAACAACATTCGTGTGATATTTTCGTTCTTTAAAATTTCCGTCTTGTTAACAGGTTCAGAGACCTCCGCTTTGCGTACGCCGGCAGACAAGTGTTCTGCATCAAAATGGAAGATGAATTATAGAGGGTGATGTTTACATTTTACTGTGAGCTCATAAAACTCCGGAAAAAACGCTCATACTTATCTCTGCGCCTGACAATCCTTTCTGTGGAATGTAAACTCGTGCAGTGGCAGTTGCGAGATCCGTTGCGAAATACTTCAGATGTCTAATCGAAAACCTTCTTCTCTGTTTGTCAAACCAGTGATCAAAAATATTATCAAATTATATCATCACGGTGCAATAAATAATCAATTCATCGGGCTTCCAAATTATACGCGCATGATATACCACTGACGTGATTTACTATCTATAAAAAACAGAAATTATTTTTAGAAATATATGATTAATACAATTTAAAATTTCTCAGAAATGATTGATCATAGATAGCAGGAGATAAATTTATATCAATCTGATAGCAAATCTTATTTCGCTATTTTACTAATATAAATTTGAAATTATAGACATACTTTTTTATAAATTTAAGAATGCTGAAAATTTGGTGCTCTCTGCAATGAAATAATGGCTGTTAACGTACTCTCAGAATGCCTATGCACGAGTTTTATTGTTTCGTGACCTCAGAGAGTTACCGGATCAGTGAGGACAGATCTAAGCTATTTATAGTAGTAATTATAACAATACTATTGTCATTTATCAAAACTACTAAGTTAAAATTATTAGTTTCAAATTAAATTTTTAATTTAATGATTATCACTTTATTGAGGAGGTTTCAATATTTATAAATTTTTACACCAC
The DNA here is from genome assembly GCA_013235015.1 of Araneus ventricosus. Taxonomy (NCBI): domain Eukaryota; kingdom Metazoa; phylum Arthropoda; class Arachnida; order Araneae; family Araneidae; genus Araneus; species Araneus ventricosus. The sequence goes on along the minus strand of BGPR01022725.1, from coordinate 13,551 downwards.
TTCTATTGAGAAATTAATTTGTCTTTTCCTCTTCACATTACTCATGCTACTTATTAGCCAGTGTTTTTTTGATTCCCCAATTTTGGATAAAACGAACTTTTATACTGATCCGAGAAATTTCAAATTAGCAAGTTCCAATGCATATTTTATCCGTTAGTATGAGCTGGAATTGTTTCCAATTTTGCACAGTAAACTCAGTACTACGATATAGTTTTTAATAGTGAATGAGCGCGGGCTTAGAAATGTTATTAGCATTCAGTTAAGGACCGGTTTGACGTCCAATTTGTGTCACTCAAGACCTGGTAGACAAAGATGTCGGAGAATCATTGAGTACGTGATGTACACTGACAGCAGCAGGAGGGCATGACTGCCACGTACCTGCCCATGCAGCGACGATGCAGGACAAGTAATTAGCGCGACACTTGCTCAGCATTTTCCTCCAGAGGCGGCAGGATGCATACGTACCCTAACAGCTATCAGATATATCATACCGCCATCCTTCACGCACCATTCCTGTTTCGTAGACGTGCCGATGCAAACTGCATGTGTTGCACCGGACTAAAACTTTCAGTACACTGCTGCAAACGGTGGGTATCGGTTCAGCATGCTTGCTTAGGCCGAGTCACACCAGCCGATTTGTGTCGTGAGCGGTAAAAATATCTAACCCACTGCCCCGATTTGTTGTCCACAGGTGGGGTTCCTACTGTTACTTTTACGCCAACACATAAATCAACTAGTATACTAGACCTCAATGATATCCCGCCAAACACGCGACTTAACAATGTGGCTACAGAACAGTGGCAAGTCCAATTCCTTCCGATAAGAGCAGCATTCCCCCGCTCGACCCTTCCCAATGCACCGTTAACGGCCCGCACTCAGAGAGGAATTGCAGGCGCGGAAAACAAACAGAAGAGAGTGTGCGGAAAAGGTTTCAAAGCCACCACTTCTTCCTCGGGCTCTTTCCATATATAGAGGTCCTACAGCGAGCCCGCCAAACCAGCCGACAAGAGCGTGAGCCATAAAAAGCACCACTTTCTAATGTCTCTCCATAAGATTTCGGTTGAAACAACTGCGTTAGAAGGGTTTCGTTCCGTGACGTAACTGTACGATAGCCGGCAGAAATGACTGAGGCCAAAGGGGTCCTAGCACAGGTGACACATATAACCCTGGGCCCAGTGGCAGATCTAAGGATTCCGGTCTGGGGGGGGGGGGCAGTGAGGTCCTATAAAACTTTATATCGTCGTGTAGAGTCATCCAAACCAAAGACTAAATGAAACCAAAATACTTTAACTTTAGGACTTTACTCATATGACAATACAGTCATAAAGAACAATACAATACGATAATTTAATAAAATTACAATGAAACTAACTACAAAAATGTTTGACCGCGTCCGTGCTACAAGTGGAATGACTACAAAGTAGCAAAGTTTTTTCGAGGCCTTTCAACCAGAGAAAGTAATGTTGAAACATTATTTTTTAAAGAAGAAATTAAGAAAAAAAACAGTTTATGATGTTAAAATTAAATCAGGAATTCTGTGCTTGCTCTGGGAGGCATGGCAGAAACCTGCCTGAACCTCACTACACTGAGACCATAAAGACCACTTTCCATATATTTTCACATTTTTAAAACGAAATTTTATAGCACGAGGTTGGTAGAACAGCTCTACCCAAGCTTTCTGAGCCTGACTACTACAAGTGTAATT
>BGPR01022724.1:0-25044 GCA_013235015.1 Araneus ventricosus | reverse complement strand
ATTGGCTTTTAACAATTATAGGTTAAAGCTTTGTTCCCCCTTCCTCTTAGGGCGAAAAGAAGACATTCAGTTAATGCCTCAAATTCTAGAATTATACTGGATTTAAAAAGCGTCCTGGATTTTTCCGAATTTTGCCTTTAACCAAATAGATCATATTAAAAAAGATTAATTAAATTTAACTAAAAAAGTAATTCAAGTTGGTTAATTTTTAATAAAAGCAAAAAAATAGCTGTTATAAATATAAAGCTGCACGACGTCCCAATTTTCAATTTCTTGTCTCTCTTACAAAAGTAGCTTTGGATTGAGAAAGAGTCCCACAATCAATGAACAAAACTAAAAGTTTTTCTGGGAGATTTTTTTGTTTATTTATAATAGCGAATTAAAATGGTGCGTTACAACCTGAATAGCAGGTTCTAGCAACATGCAAAATTCTAGTTGGTAATTTAGAAGCAATAAAGTCTATTGTTTTAAGAAGTATTAATTTGAATCCAATGATTAATTGATCCAATTGAAGGAACAGCTTTCATAAGCCTCACTGGCGATAATCTTGTATTGGCTACTTTTTGACGTCTAACCGAATATTGTATCGTTAAAATGCCAAAACAAGATATCGTCAATGCGGTCCTATATTGAAGATGTTGAAAAAAGTCGCCAAAACAAAATATCGCCAATGGAGTCCTATATTGAAGCTGTTTTAAAAAGTCGCCAAAACAAAATATCGCCAATGGAGTCCTATATTGAATCTGTTGAAAAAAGTCGCCAAAACAAGATATCGCCAATGGAGTCCTATATTGAAGCTGTTGAAAAAAGTCGCCAAAACAAAATATCGCCAATGGAGTCCTATATTGAAGCTGTAGAAAAAAGTCGCCAAAACAAAATTATCGCTAATGATGCCGTATATCAAAGCTGTACCCAATCGAAATGTCTTTGTACGAAGTGCTAACAAATATTTGAACTGAATGGTACCACATGCAAATATTAAAAATGGATACGCAGTTAGTTTCCTTTCAATGTGAGTCGCAAAGCCGAAATATATCAATATTATTTTTGCCCATCGTAAACGATAATCGACTCGGGTTAAAAAAAATCTTTGTTAATATTGTCCTTTCTTATATGCAAGTGTTTTTGAAGCAATGATTCGGTAAAACGAAAATCACGGTACAGCCTCTAAAATTGAATTTTTTCAAGAGATAATTCAACAAATTTATTATTATATTGAATATAGTTAAGACTTCGCAGAACGAAAAGGATTGGCGAAAGTTTTGTTATTATGGCGACCTGCATATAGCTTTGCGACTTGGCTCCAATGTTATGCAGCGGTCAACGTCTTGCTTTGGCGATTCGGCAGCGTTTTAAGAGTGTGTACTAACTTATAGTTTCAATCGAATTTTCTAACGTATGATACCCATTTTACTTAGAATTAATGATTGACGTTCAAACAAATAAAATATTAGCAGCCATCTTGCGTTTTGGCGTAATGTTGGAAATCGAGTGACTTGTTATACCTTGACGGAATGGGTGAAAATAATCCTATTCACCAATTTACTCTCGTATACAATGCGTTAAATAATTATCTTTGCTATTTCGCTCGTAAAAATAATAATTTTCGATACATTTTCCCCAAAATATATGCATTTGACTAAACATATAACATGTTATAAAGATCCGAAAAAATATGCAGCATAAAGATATATTTCACAAGATATAAAATGTAGAAAATACTTAGAAGAATCAATTTCCGTATTCGTAAGTTTTTATTTATTTAAAACGGTAAAACGTTAAACAAACGCATATCTAATTCAAATATACATTATAAGCATAATTTTAGAAATTCTGAACAACTTACAATCTCTTGCGTATCCATCCAAGAACCATGGCAGAATTCTATCTGAAAAGACACTTATACAAAACTAAAAACAAGTAAATAAATGTTATAAGATCACTTAACGTAAAAGAAGGTTAAAAAAAAATCACTTTTACACCAGTTTATAACCGTAAATATCAGAGCGCACTCAGTTTCGCAACACAAGTCTTGAAAATTTTCAAAATGGCGGATTTTATGATTGAAAAGAACTTTCTAGATGAGAAAACGTCACATGTGACGTCAACAAGGCCAAACAATGCGTCACCAATGTAGAGATCTCTTTTGTTAGATTGGTTCTTACATTCTTTTAAATGTGTATTGTGACAGAAATTAGTTGCTAATTGAAACTAACAGTTGTATGTTAAGTGATTTAATATATTAATATCATTTTATTTTAATGAAGAAAGCAAGAAAACAAACATAACTATGGATTGAGAGAAAAAATATATTTTTTGCAATTTGTCCTAATATTAATAGCATTTTTCTCTGCAACCAATGATTTTGGTGATCCTCTAAATGAACTAGAGTTGTTAGCTTTCCCATATAACGTCTCGAAAAGTATTTGCATTGGAATCAGCCATTTATATTTCATTTTTGTGTAGATATCTTTTGGGAAACTTTTATTTCAAACTGAAAGAATGTTATTTTAGAGATAAATGGTAACAACAGAAGTTACAAAAAAATTGAAAATCGGAATTGTATTTCTGCGACTACTGAGTCGCAAAGTTGGGCAAAAATACGCATGAATTGGTGACGCGATCCTCTATATCTCAGTAATTTATATTTTAAAAACATAAATAATGTCTTATTTTAGAGATAAAGGTAAAAACAGAAGTTACAAAAAAAACTTACTTAGACTAAAAAACTTACGAGAAACTTCGAGAAACAAAACGCGAGTAATGTAGTCCAACGCCTTTAACATCAGCGGCTGTTTGAAAAGAGAGCCTCCCGTCATTTTTTTAAAAATATATGATTTAAGTTGAAAATTACAGATTTTTCTTTCCAAATATTAGAAAACTATGAAGTTCTCGTCAATATCTACGCTTCTACTTAAAATCCATCGAAATGATAGCAAACATGGATGAGCTGATGACCTTTATTCAATGAACAGGCAGATCGAGTTACAACTACACAATGAACTTACTGGTGTGATTATTTATAACTCTTACAGGAAGAAAAAAAAACCCGACTTATGTGAACTTGGATAATCGAATTTGTTATTTATTTCGCATTACCCAAAGAGTATAGGAAGACAAAAACTTCAAAAGCCTTAACTCTCTGAACCCGGTTAGAGTGAGAATTCCAGTACCTAAAAAACTGAAGTAAATTTTCGTTCACGAAAACAGAATGAAATCCTTCTTTCTTTACAAAAATTCCAGGAGGACGACACCCAAGTTTGGGCGATCAATTGTCAGCAAGGAAAGGAACCACTTTTCACCCGTAAAATTCACTCAGGCGTCCGAAACTGCCCGAGTCCGGGCTCTGTCGAATGGGACGGTTTGAGGCGGATTAGGGTTCATAGAGATAAAGGCAATGAAAACCAACCGAAAGCAGTAAAATTTACGATTATTGTTTGAATTGTCTTTAAGAAAAGATCATAATATTTTCCTTATTATTTTAATGATGCAGATGTGTGATATTATCCGCTTTAATTATATACAGGGTGTCCGAGAAAAGTTTACAAAAAATAACTGGGAACAGTATTGCGATGTTTCGCATTGCTAACACGGCTCCTGAAGTTTTGTTTCACAGAATTGTTTATTCCCAGGATCCGATATGATGGAACTAGGTGTGGTCTGATGTCTTTTGTTCGATAAAAATTCTATCAGTTCAAAAAGTTCAATCGTGCCATCCGAACTCCAGAATTTGCCCCCTTGGATTTTTTTCATGTGGGATCTTGTGAAAGATTGTATTTATCATGCTAATATGCAGGAACACATTGTTTATTACCAGAATCCGATATAGTGTGGTCTGATGTCTGTTGCATGATAAAAATTCTATCAGTTCAAAAAATTCAATCGTGCCATCCGAACTCCAGAATTTGGTCTCTTGGATTTTTCATGTGGTATCTTGTGAAAGATCGTGCTAATATGCAGTGTGATGTTTCCTCCCCGAGAGCACCGTTCCCACTGGAAAGAGAGTACAGTTCCTTTCATGTCAGCCGCAGACCGCAGGACAGCTGCACCTGGTGGTCGTTAACGAGACGTGCGCAAGAGTAATGGCTTCACACAGAGAACCGCCACAAAGCAGAGGAATCAATATCTGTCAGAGAGCGCATTAGCGGTACCCTTTCGTGTCACCCCTGTATAGCCCGGTGGTGCCAAAACCCAAGAACCTTCCCCACGGTTGGATTTTGACCACTGTTAACAGGGAAGGGTAGTCGTTGGTCACCCGGGAGTACGATTAGCCAGTGGAGTGGAAGGAAGGCGGAGCTCCACCCTTTGAGGTCGGGGATAAAGGCGGAATGCTGGAGGGAGAACGAGGAGGGCGGTGAAGAACCGTTTAGAAGGCTCGAACTTGGTTTCAGACTCCGGAAGCGCCGACAGAGAGCTGTGTGATCAGTTCGGATTTAAAGTCCCGAATTAAATTGGACTTTGGCAGGAACACAGAGATTCGGCAATTTTCCGGAAACTCTCGGCTCATCAAACGAGCACTATATACGAGCTTAACTTGTCTTTTTATTTAATAAAATATTTTTCTTTCTATTTCTGATTTCCTATTTTGCCTAATGCGGTCAATTAATGCGAAAAATCATCCATAAATTTTCATATTGCAATCAAAAAATCTATTTGCAGCTTTCCTAACGAACCAGATACTTGAACTTTGTCAACAGTCGCTTATACCTGAAATAGATTCCGATACATTAAATCAAGTATTTCAGAAACTGTCTTTCGAACTTAACTATTCCTTTAATTAGATATAAATTTGACTAATCAAATTAAACGGATCTAAATTTTTGTCTTGAATAACACGAATACGCGCATTCTAATGATATATTGGATTTCCAGCATTGCTTCACTTCACATTGAATATTTGGAATTCCTAAGAGGTGACACGTTCTCTTACTATCTTATATCCTCACTGTACAAATCCAATTAATAAACATTAAGATTCTCAGATAAATTAACTCGCTGAGGATCTCGCATTTACCTATAGAATAATTTCTATGTAATTAATACTACTGCTGGGATTAATAAATCAATATAGTTACAAAATTTGGTAAATAACAGAGACAAATTTGCAGCTAAATAGTAAATTAAATTTGTATCTGTTAGATCTGTCGCAATTTATATTTTGTCGTTATTTTTAATATGTTTACACAGAAAAAATGGTGCACGTTGAACGTTTTTCTTCCAATGTTTCATAAAATCAATTTGTACGAAGATATTTACAGACTGAAATAGGATTGGCAATCGAGATTAAAATGGTATGAAGTTGGTTCTGTCTATTAAAAAGTTTCACCTTTTCCCAGAAAATATTGCAAAGTGCCTTCAAGGCCCAGATTAGAAAACAACTAACTTTTAAAGGTTTATGCAATCATTTGTGAATTGAACTAAGTCTTCTATGTCGAATGCTTTGCAAAAGTATTATGGTGAGTACTGTTTAAAGGTGCTTACTTTATATTTAAGTGACATTTCGTTAATCTTTTCGGACTGAAGTAACCTGTTTTCTGTATTTTTTTGGTAAACAGATTCATATCCGTCTTTTTTCAACATCGAATGTGTTTTATGGATGAATTTAAAATTTGAGAAATAGAAGCAAGCCTGAAACACAAGCAGCCTCGCGGTTGCCACAGTAACAAAGGAAAAATGCAAGAAAAAAAAATAGAAATTGAATTATTTTCTAATTTTTCCGGGGAAACGGCACTGGCAGCAGTCGTGATGTTTCAAACTTTTCATTTTTTTACAAATTCTAAGCAAACATGTATCTCAGAATGTCTGAAAAATATGTGTTTAAACGAAAATTTATGTGTCATCTTATCATCGTAATTTCCGTTTTGCCAGCATGCTTTCGTAACTGAATCACAACAGCAGTAATAAAATTTTAAAATATTTTAGTTATTTATATGGGAAATTCGATCCTGGTGATTAAAGATATCTTGTTCTTAATAGTAGCATATCGAATGAGATAAATTAAAAGCAAGTTGAATGAGTTAAAGTTGCCAAAGAATGAAAATTCGGTACTTACGTATTAACGCCACCGAGGCTACAGATTGGCGGTAATGCGCCAATAAAGAGCAATCTTGTTTACAAAAACCGCCAAATTGGTGGCACTTAAAAACCGCCAAATCTGTAGCTGCGGTGGCGTTGGTGGCATTTAAAAACCGCCAAATTGGCGTTAATACGTAAGTACAAAAACCGCCAAATTTGGCGGCTCTTAAAAACCGCCAAATCTGTAGCTTCGGTGGCGTTAATACGTAAGTACCTATATATTATAACGATCTATTATGTTAGGAATATGAAAGATATATTCTATTCTTTACTGTAGATACTAACAGTATTGTGGCAGGATTTAAAAAAAATAAAGCTCTTTATTTTACAAATATTGTAAGCACAATTATTAAAACAGCACTTATAAAAATTCACAACAGAGATTACCATTAAATCTCAACACAGCGCTCAAAGGCTTCTTGTTAGCTCACCAGCTTGCTTGCTGATCAAAATCCAGCTCACTCCTCTTGGCTTGAGAGCTTGTTTTTATACTTTTTCGAGAGGAAGTGACGTCATTACGTAGGAATTGACGCAATCTCCAGAAAGTTCATGAAGCCAGTAGAAATAAGTTGGCAGTTCGAGGTCTTTCTAGAAAATTCCTTTTATCACCAAAGTCTCCAACTTTGTCGCCAAGTCGCCAAAATGGTCTTCAAGGCCGCCAAATTTATCATCAAGTCGCAAAGTTTGTCGCCAAGATTAGCATCTCGAGGAAACAGCTTTATAACTTTGTAATAGTATGAAGAAATTGGCATTCCTTTCACTGATTTCAGAAATTATTATTAAAACATTTCATACAGATATTGCCGCAGCTTTATTTTAATCATATTGGCTTGAACTTCATTAAATAGACGTGGCTTTTAGCCGCGAGACTTTCTTTAACTGTATTCTCATTAAAAGATTTAAAATTATTTTTCACTAACTATTAAGTTTATTCACACTTTTCATACTGGTATAGAAGCAGCTGTTTTCAACAAAGCATCTCAAGATCGTTCAATTCCTTGACGAAAAACTCATTAGGGATAAGCAAGTAAGTTCCTGAGTCTTTTCCTGGACAACAAACTCACTCTAAATAAACATGCCAAATATACATACTGATAACTTCCAGGGCAAAGTTTACCAAATGATACCACTTATCGAAAGAAACTCTCATCTTTCACTGAATAACAAAGCTCTTGTCTACAAACAAATACTCAGTTCTACTTTACTATGCTTCACCAGTTTATTGTCTTGCAGCCAAAAGTTACAAGAAAGACGTTCATATCCTACAAAATTAAATCTTACGCATAATGGCAGAAGCTCCATGGCACTTCAGAAGTGATGCAATGCATAATGACCTTAAAATTCAAACAATAGAGGAATTTACGAAACAATGTACACAAAAAAGTTCTCTCTCATATTCCAGCTCACGACAACGGGTGACAATTATTGAACTATATGAAATAAAATTTTCAAAAACTACTGAGTTCAAACATTTTACTCAAATTTTGAAAGTAACTACAGAAATTCGGATTTAGTTTATGAAATGTTCGATATTCTTGCCATTAATGGCTATGACGCTTCGCAGACGAAACGCAAAATTCTGAAAAAATAGCTGAAGTGTCGATTTCTCTCGAACTTTTCAATCATATTTTTGATTGTTATAACACTTGGACCGGTTGTTTTCAGCTTGTACTCTTCCTTTGAGCCGCAATCGGGCTGTTATCGCTCGAATAGTAGGCCTTGACGATCGATATACGCTCAGAAACGCTATTGTAGCAAAAGGTCTCTCTGTGGTGTATGGTGTAAGCAGTCCAACACGCAGGATAATGGAGAATGAAAGTTTATTTACAAATATGCAAGAAAACACGTAGCACAGGTACAGGAAACAATAGTCCTTGCACAGATTACCAATGTAAATAGACAACAATTCACAGGTAATGACAGTTCAGCACTTTGATATCTAACAACACAAACAGTCAGCAAATAACTAGTAACGACAATAACAGCTCAGCTCACCAGCTGATTAGCTCACACAGCGGAGAGAATTCCAAAGACGTTCGCGCTTCAAAGCGAAGTAACCAGTCGATCAAAGACGCTCCTCTCATCTAAGTGCCGTCCTTAAATATTCTCTCCGACAGGCCGTGACGTCACCTGGTGTTTTCTCGGGTATTCCCTTTCCTAGTAGAAATATCGAGAAAAGGGTTGCATTTTCGGGAATCATCTATTTGTCGCCAAGGTCGCCACATTTGTCGCCAAATCGCCAAAATGGTCGCCAAGGTCAGGGTGCCATAACTGTCGCTGAGGTCACTCCATGCTTAACCTTGTAAAACTCTCTTCCCAACCATAAGACTCGCATTGCTAGGAAGCGACTTTCCATGTTTTGTAACACTATATTTCGACATTTTCAACGAAAAATGAACAACAACAATAAGAGTGAGCAAGCTAAAAAAAAGTCCCAACATACCCTACATTCAACCGCCAAGTTTTAACTGAATCTCACCAACGGTTCAAAAGTTATCAAGCTTTTCTTCATATGGACCAATAATTGCCACCCTGTATTAGTTGTGAAGCATCATTCGCTCACAATAATGGGAGACATGTCTATCCTTACTGTACTACTAATTATGCCATCCTCCTTAAACAACCTTCGTGTTGTAGTAAGTAATAGTAGTTCGTGTATGTTGTAAATATCCTTTAGTATCATTAGAATCACAATCTTTTTCAATTTAAATTATCTACATTTTATTTCGGACCATTGCTTGTGAAAATTCCCTAGGCCAACCCCATTCTCGCTTTCAGCAATTTTAATAATGTTTCTCATATTAAGGAATTTTTAACTCTCTGAACCCGGCTAGAGTGAGAATTCCATTGCCTCAAAGCCTGGAGTGAATTTTCGTTCACAAAAACAGAAGGGAATCGTCACGTTCTTTACAGAAATTCCAGGAGGTCGACACCTATGGTTGCCCTATCAATTGTCAACAAAGAAAGGAACTACTTTTTTCCTAAAAAAATTCACCCAGGCGCCCGAAACCGTCTGAGTTCGGCTTCTGTCGGGCTGGCGGTTTGAGGGGATAGGTCTCATAGGGTTAAAGAGCATTTTAGCTGAGAAAAACTGGTATTTATAACTAAGTAAAGTCAATCTTTACTTTAAGTATATTTATTTTGAATATCATTAAATAGATGTGGCTTCTGGGAAAAGGAATAAAAGAAGAAAGCTGGGTTAATTAAAAAAAGCGTATCTTGTCTGTGACATTTTTAAACTTTTTACAAAGACTATGGAAATTAAAGTAGCTAAAATCTCATTTTAGTATGGATTCTCAGGAAATAATAATCTTTTGATAATTTTCTTCTATACTTTTTAAAAAAGACAGGTTTTTCCAGGAATTATACACGCTGCTTTCTAACCTCCATTTTTAACCATTTCAAGATTTTTCTGCGTATTTCACGTTTAAGGAAGACAGATGTTTGAAAACGACATTCATTTTAAATGAAAGGCACCAGTCGAAAGGTGAAAAGACTGCACTTTTCTCTTTCTGCACGCAAAAATGTCGTTCGTCATTCCCCTGAAAAAGACTTTGTCCACAATTTGGGTTTGCGCGCCGTTGTCATTTGTTATCTTAGTACTGGACCCTTGATCTTGGCGACCATTTTGGCGACTTGGCAATAAATGTGGCGACCTTGGCGACGAATAGATGATTTCAGAAAATGCGACCCTTTTCTCGACATCTCTATTAGGAAAGAAAATACGCTTGAATGTACGAGAAAACTCCATGTGACGTCACGGCCTTTCGGGGAGAGTATTTAAGGTATTAAGTATTTAAGTATTTACCGCTCTTGGATCAGAGTGTTGATCGACTGGAACGACTTTGGAGTTTCGACTGCAGTGCGAGCTAGAAAGCTAGTGAGCTGAGCGCTATTAGTAGGTGGCCTGCAGTCCATAATAATACCTCTAAAATTATGTTTACATTCTAGACGTAAATATTAAATTATGATTCAGTTTAATACATAAAGCACACATTTATAATTGAATTACCGAGGAAGTCATCAAACTTGTGTCTATATTAAATGAGATGCATCTCCACACATAAAACAAAAATGCATGTAACAGATCAGGATACAAATATTTGAAATTAGTACAAGGTATTAACATGCGACATCAAAAGGTGTGACATTTCTTCAGCCTTTTTATATATATAAAAAGAAGATAAATTGAGCCAAAAACAATCATTAAGTTTTCGATACATTTTGGAAGCATGATTGTTATTAAATTAATGATCACAGGCAATCAAACTTTGATTCGAAAAGTCGTGGCTTCCTTTGGATAAAGGCAAACTTTTATTAGTCCAAATAATTGATAAGGCTGTTGATAGCTAGTTGGCTAAAGGCGTCGAATTCTCATTAAATCGTATAACATGGTATAACTTAGTTCAAATAATCAGTATTTCACTTCCAGGAGTTAAAAGTTCCAATCAAAACAAAGGAACAATATTAAATATCACTAGGATTTGCAATAAATCCCAATTCAACACTTTACACTTATTCATACCTTTAAAAAGAGGTCAATTTTTGATAATTTTTAATGCGTAGAATTTGATTTATTTTTTACATAGGTAAACTTATGCAGCATGTTTCTGTTAATAAAATCAAAATATTTGAGGAAACTTTTTATGCAAATTAGGGCACCGTCATATTCCTCCTTTGCTATTTTTGAGAATTTGTCATGGGCAGGGATACTTAAAATGTTACAAAACTACTTGAAAGTTATCCAATTAAATCGGCTGGTGAGGGATGGTGGCTTTCCAGAAAGAGAAAGTTTTTCCTATAATTTCGTTTGATTCATAATCTATCGCATGTTCGGTTTCGAGTTCATGATTAGTACTGTAGTAGTAGAAATAATCTGTTGGCACTCTAGTTCACAGCCCAGGAGGGTCGATTGAACCCATTGGTTGCAAAGTATTTTGATGACCCCCTCCCGGAATCTATTGGTATGGACTCAGTTTCGAAATAAACAGGAGATAATGATTGGATATTAAATGAAAAAAATGGTCAGATTGTACCAGGAGGACACCGCCTACAGCAGCATAACCTCTTCGGGCAATTGTCTCGGAAATTGGACTTGGTTATTTCTCCACCTTCGAGTTCGAAGACAATGTTCGGCAATAAATCAATTTCAAAACAAAACATGTTTCAGTGAATAATGCAGCTAAAAATAGTAAAAATTAAGCAGCACATAATCACTTAGATCATGCCACCATCTATGGATAAGAAAGATAAAAATGCAAATTTTAAAAATTTTAAAACGTAATAAAATTTTGAAATTCAAACCGCGTTATAGTTCGGTTGCAGGTGTCTGCGCTTCATCTATTGTCTTTGTTTCGGGATTTCATACAACGGTTGCTTCTTTTTCAGAGCCTTTGCAGTTCACGTACTTTTCTTGTACGAAGCACTGACAATTTCCCCGATCTGACATATTAATTTGGAAGCATTAAGCGTTAAAATTAGATGGTTAGAGTAATACAGCTGCATTTCATCGTGTCGAATCCTTGACTTCGTAACTTCGTAACTTCTTATTTTCTTCTTGAAGAAGTGAAATAATTCTCGAACAGTTTTGACGAATTAAATATATATAAGGTGTGCCAAATGAAAAGGAGATCTTAGCTGTATCGGCGTGTATCAAATCAAAATGAGTTAATGTGCTTGTCGATAGATGGCGTGGTGGTATTCCCAGTTGCACCTGCGTAGTTAACGGCTATGCATCAATATCCTCATTTCTGAAGAGTTGTTTCCACAGTTCGTTGTATGATGGATTCTTCCAGATCAGCACAAAGAACAGTTATCCAATTTTTTCGCGCAGAAGGGGAGCATGCTTCACAAATTTATCGCAAGATGAGAGAGGTGTACGGAGAGCAGTGTTTCGCACGGTGCACCATATTCCGGTGGTGTTAGCGTTATGAGGCGGGACGCGTAAACATCATTGTTATTAAAATTTCTTTACATATAGCTGTGGTCTCCTTTTCATTTGGGCACATCTTATAGTAAGCACCGACAATAACAAGAATTGTTGTAAAAACTTCGTTCACAATATTATACAATATTTTATATAATGTTTTATAACATTCTCTTCTTCTGGTTTCCAAGAAAATAAAAAAAATCTAGAAAAAGAAAGCAGAAAATAGATGGAAAAGAATTTAAATGTGAGAGAAGACCTTGTTTTCAGTAATAATTTTTATCTTTCGAGTCAGGGGTGTGTCGCTGTGTAAAGTAAAGTAAAATAGCAGTTATAAAATAAAACAAAAAGAAAAAAAATAGAATACCAGATATCTAAAAGCCCATATTAAATTTTCATTTATACATGCTCTTATTAAAATCAACTTTTTCTAATTCAATAAAAAAGACAGTGAAACTGTTAAAATCTTCTATATATATAAAAATGAAGGTTTGTAGATTTTTGTTTGTGTGTATGTCTTCTATACAACAGCAGCTTTTGTCCGATCATGATGAAATTTGACGCACGTGACCTTCAAGACAAGAGGAAGGTCGCTGTCAACTTTTTTAAGTCCAAAAATTTATTAAAATGTCAATTAATTAATGATTAAGCAAAGTTTCGACATTTTCTCGCGCTATCTTCTGAAACGATTATCGCACAAGAACGATTTTTACATCATTTTAAAGCTAAAAAAAAATTACTTTCTTAATGATACCACTTACATTGCGGTACGTTCTTTCTTAATTTTAACAAAATTTTAAAAATATATTTTTTAAGTTTTGCCACTTCTCATTGTTTAAATAAAATTCAGAGTTTTTCAAAGTTTTGTACTGATGCGATTTCTACTAAATTGATCAAATTATTCATTACGCGCAAGACGAAGTTTTTCATACAAATTTTTGTCACACGAGACGATTGATTATAAAGTTTCGGATATGCTTCATTTAAAATATATACATACTAGGAATCATTTTTAAACTTCATCAAATATTTCTACATGTAATAGAATCATTTAGCAACACTCTATATTTGATTTCTGATTATCGTATGAAGCCATTAAAGACGAATTTTCTTTATCAAAAAACAGTTGCCCTTTTGTTTTTCTGATAACAAATTTTTAATCTCATTATAATTCGGGTTATTTTCTCTTTTAGATATTTTGACTAAGAAAAAAAATGAAAAGAAACTTTTACTCTTCAAAAAAATGACGGGAGGCTGTCTTTTTCAAACAGCCGCTGATGTTAAAGGCGTAGGACTAGTTTACTCGCGTCACTCTTTTCCAATTTTCAACTTTTTTGTAACTTCTGTTTTTACCCTTTATCTCTAAAACAAGACACTAGTTATGTTTTTAACACATGTAGTTACCGAGGTATAGAGGATCGCATCACCATTTCATGCGTATTTTTACCCAACTTTGCGACTCAGTAATTGCTGAACCATAATTTCGATTTTCAATTTTTTTTTGTAATTTCTGTTCTGACCCTTTATCTCTAAAATAAGATATTAGTTATGCTTTTAACATATATAGTTATCGAGATATAGAGAATCTCCAATACAACGTTTTTTTGTGCGTTTTGGCGTGTAAATCAATTTCCTTCCCGAGACCCCAATGGCAGGAAAGTAGTCCTACATTAAAAACGTATTATTTTCAAAATTCTGACAATTATGTCTGGTTGAAATCTAGAAGTTGGTACACACTCTTAAAATAGCGCCAAGTCGCCAAAGCTAATACACGTAATACCTGCATATAGCTTTGGCGACTTGGCTCCAATGGTATGCAGCGGTCAACATCTTGCTTTGGCGATTTGGCAGCGTTTTATGAGTGTGTACCAACTTCTAGATTTCAACCATGTCTTTTTTAAATAATATTATGGTTAAACATTAAGAAAAAACGGTACGGGGCGGGCGCCAAATTTGCAAGCAATTAACCGCCAAATTTAGCTTAAAATTCACACGGATAAGGCCTATGAGTTGGCGAAAGTTTTACGACGATACCGTACCGTGTTTTTAAGTCTAACAGATAATTTTTAACATTTTTCTTGACACTATTTTTGGAAATTTAGTTTCTTTTAGTGAACCCAAGCGAACATTTCACACATTTAACCTTCCCCGGCCCAAATGGATTTATTTGTTGCGTTGTCGAAAGTAAATTGGCCAAAGTCAAATTAAGATACGTGTTATATATGTGTATATGGAAGCTTTGTTAAATGAGCTGTGCATCCATGTTGTTTGCACATAAACAGAGCATTCCATTTCAGCAGTAGGTATAAAATCTCATCCAACGTTACCTTATTCATCGCTGTATTCTTTGCAGTAGTTGAAATAAATGGATATTGACAGCAGTATTAATGCAGTGAATGACCTAGATATTTTGCACCTTTTCTTAATAGGCAATTTGTTTCTGTTAAATTTGCCCGTGCGCAGACAATGAGTTACAGATGCTGCATATTAAAATATTTTTTCCCTTACGAAGGTTTAGGAAAATGTATAATGCTCATAAATTTATATTTTCATTAAATTCATATTTTCCAGGCTTATCAAACTACAAAAGTGAAATTTTGAATAAATATTCATCCCTTATTAATTGTCTTAACAATCAGAAAAGCCATTATTCCGGGCGAACAAGTTGATCTCCAAGGGCGGCTAGTAGTATATTGTTACAAAAATCGTTCTGTGGGTGTATGCTATAAACAGTCCAACACGCAGGATAATGGAGAATGAAGGTTTATTCACAAATATGCAAGAAAACACGAAGCACAGGGAATAGGAAACAACAGATCATGCACAGATTAGAAACGTAAACAGAAAATAATTCACAGGTAATAACAGTTCAGTACTTTGAGATTTAGCAACACAAACAGTCAGCAAATCACTAATAACGAAAATAAAATCACTTTCCATAGCGCTCAGCTCACCGGCTTTCTAGCTCGCACTGCAGACGAAACTCCAAAGTTGTTCCAGTCGATCAACACTCAACACTCAGATCCAAGCGCGGCTCTTAAATACTCTCCCCGACAGGCCATGACGTCACATAGAGTTTTCTCGTACATTCAATCGTATTTTCTTTCCTAATAGAGATATCGAGAAAAGGGTCGCATTTTCTACAAACATCGATTTGTCGCCAAAATGGTCGCCAAGTTCGTCGCCAAGGTTAGGGGTCCAGACCCGGCCGTCCCATACTTACCCCTGTAAAACTCTCTCCCCAAATATAAGACTAGTCAGGTAGGAAAGCGCCGTTACATTTTTACAACAATATAAAGTGCAGTTAGATCTACCTCCCTTTTTAACTAGATAATGCAAATACAGTCAACGCTCGTTATAACGACCACACATTATAAAGACCATTCCATTATAACGACCAGTGATAAAATCCCCAACTGTGTTTCACTATGCACTATGTTATTTTATTTCCTGTATAACGACCGTCCAGTGTCGACTAATCCCAATACAACATCCGAATTCAGCCGGTATTTTTCTGAAAAGAACATGTTTCTAAACGTAAATGACCTTAATTATAGTGTTGTCAAGCTTCGTGGATGTAGTCTTCAGTGTTACAGCTCAACTTTGACAGGGGAGGGAGAATTACCACTCACCACAGCGCGGAAAGTAGAATAGCCTAAAATAAAAAAAAATGTTTCATGTGCAATTGAGACCTTAAAATGTTTTTTTGAAAGGCAAGAAAATACAGAACATTATTTATCATTTATAAATGAAATGGAAAATTACGTTTTGCAAAAATCACATATGCAGAAAAGACAAACAACCATTTCTGATTTTTTTCTTTCGAAAATAATTTTTTGTAAGTACATAACACCCTTTATTTTCTACTTTAAAATCAGTTTTAGAAATATATTTTTAATTGATTAAATTTTATTTTTAATACCAATGATAAAAAATAATTTGAGTATTTAGTAGGAATCTCTTTAAAAATCGCCTATTTTTATGGAACTGCTGAGCGTCATGTGTACATTTTTTAATTATATCCACTATAGCGACCACTCGTTATAAAGACCTTTTGCTGTAGGACGCAGCGGGTCGTTATAACGAGCGTCGACTGTATATGACAATCGTCGAGAACTAAGGGATTATAGCCTACATAAAAGAGATAAAATTACATTTTTTTTTCGACCAACCGTGGATGCAGTTGACATCTTCAATAGAAATTTCAATTTCAGCAAAAAGCAAATGAAGGCTTCCGAATTTTATTCAAACGTCACATCCCGTTTCTTTTCAATGGCCTTCACTGATGCGTAAAAATATGAATAAACGGTTTCTGAAATTTTGGATTAAATTAATTCTTTTCTCTGACATATCAACAAAGACATTTCTAGTTTGTTTTATCTTTATTTTAGAGAAACAATTGCGCGATAAATCAGGCGGAAAAAATTAGATCAAGATGTAGTATGGCTGCTTATTGTTTTTATGACATTTGAATATTTCTTTCTACCAAGTGAATTGATTTCTGAGAAAATCACTTTTTCACAAACAGATTTTTTCCCCTTTTGTTTCACGTAAAGATTTTTGAATTAATTGAAATAACATAAATTCTTACATTGAAAGTTGCTATTTTTATATCCAAATTTGAAAGAGTAAATAGAATTACGCTCAAAAGTTGCTTCGTATCTTTGCTTTTTTATTTTCAATAAATTTTTAGTTTATTTCAAATCTCTTCAAATCGCACTTCAGTACAGCTCTTTTGTTTCACAAAGCATCACTTCTATTTTTGTAACACATACAGTCATGAAAGATTAAGACATTAATGACTATCTGCGAAATCTGTCAAAGTGTCAAAGCTATGTACATTTCGACGATCATTATCATTTATCCTTTACCTTACCACAGGCGGAATTCAGTTTTGTGCATCAAAGATACAGCATGTATCTCCCGTAAACTCCAAATAATAGAGAGATAGTGTCAAACTAGTGACGCGACGTTTTATAATTTTAAGGTATCCGAACACGTTGAAAAGTCGATTTTTGGCCAAAATTCCAATTTTTTAATTTTTGATGTTTTCAATAGTTCATTACTTTACCTTTCAAAAACCTATTTACTTTTGTCGGTAAGTTAAATAGAAGATGAGATATTAATTGTTTTATAACAAACCGAAAACCGGAAGTGGCCGTTTAATTAACCGGAAATTGTCAATTAAAGGACAAAAACCTGTCAAAAACTCATTTAAACTGCATTTTTTCAAGTTAATACAATGTTAGTATATTTTTATTATTATTTTTAAAGTTTAGATACTTAATGTAAGCGCGTGACAAAACTAAAATTTGATTTTTCTCAAAACTAGATTTTATGCATAATTTTCACACTTCAAACATGATAACTCAAGATATTATCATACGATTATTCTGAAATTTTGTGAACACTTTCTTCATATGTTTCTCTAGTGAATGTACTAGAATAATGTATATTGTAACAATATTTTTTTAAATATGGTCTTTTATTTGAAAAATGACACGAAAAATTTGCTGAAAATCTTATAATGATTGTTCGATTAGCTCTAAAATTTTTATTTATCCAAAGATTGTTAAGATTCTAGTACAAGCACTAGTCCATAGTATATAGTTTATTTTAGTATTAGTTTTATTTGAATTACTACAAAAGGTTGACCTCTAGCATGTTTGAAGTTTTTGAAAATTTTCGCTAAAATACAGCACAAATTTAGGTTTTTTGAAAATTCATAATAATTTATTCTCAAAAATAACACTCTATTATTAATCTTTATAAAGTTTAAATCTAAAAAACATATTATGGTGCTTCTATATAACAATTTTTAAAAAAAATTGCTCCGAACATGTTCGGATACCTTAAAATCAGGGATGCCCTTAATTTGGAATGTAACGCTTAAGAAATATCTGATTCAGTACAGTGTGATCATAAATTATTGGATCCACATCCAAAATTAATAATAATGATAAAAAACTAATAATGTTACGACTGCATTTTTTTTATCTGAGAGAGCAAATAAAAAAGTTTTTTTGAGATAGGTGTCGTACCAATACGGCGTTCTAAATTTGCTACAGCGAGATATTTCCATACGTAATGGCTACCGATCGGAGGAAGCCGATGCGCGTTTTCTGGTTTCCTTTTTTAGTTTTTCTTGAATATCTCGAAAACTATCAGTTTTTGAATTGCAATTAATTCAAGAAATTAAGGAGCGTAAAATTCCCTATAAATACATGCTTTTATTTTACTTTTAGCTTTAATAGTTTCGCAGACAATGGCTCTCAAAAATAGGAGACGTTGAATAATTTACGACCACCTAGACCGCCATAACGGCATGTTACTTATCTGAAAAAAATTTAAAATGTTGTCTCATTTTTTTTAAAAAAATGTAGTTGTAACATTTTTTGTTTGTTTTTATTAATTTCTGAAATGGGTCCAATAATTAATAATTTATGACCATTCTGTATTTTGAAGAGGCCCGAACTGCAATAAGAACATGATACCAAGATGAGGCAGTGGAATTTAGTGTAGTTTTATTTTAAAAGGCAAGACTAAAAAAGGATTTGTTGCATACATTTTTCTTATACATTATGTAGAGACATTTACAATAATAGTTTGTACCGTCATTAAAAACTTTCCATTCCTTATATATTAAATGTATCTTACTTCTGATTTTATAAAAACGCTCATATAGAAAAGCGATTGCGTTTAGAAAACCAGAGGGAGCGGCCATCCGAAACTTTTTCGCATACGACCAGTAATGTGGGATGGGTAAACACTCAGTGGGTAGGAAATATTTTTTGGGTATATACCCGGGTATTTATCCAAGGCCTGGGTATTTTGAGAAAAAAGGAAATATATAAAATTTATGAATTCCCCGAAACTGAATATTTTGCAAAAAAAGTGTCTTTGGCCTGCATTCCACGCGCATAAAAATTGTGTATTTTCGCAATTTTGCGTTGTTATTCGCGTTGAGGGTACCACAGCTACCAAGATTTTATTTAGCGTTTTTGAGTACGAAATCTTACTATAGATATCATCACACCTCTGGTTAATCACAGGCGTCCATCTGGAGAATGTCAGAACGAAGTTTTGTTTTAGGGGGTTGCCATAATTTCCGATGCACGCGTTTGCCGTTCGCTGAAATTTCCTTCGCAGACCGCCAAGGTCAAAAGCCAACAATACTAACTTGAGTAAAATAGGCGAAACACTCGCCAACAAAAAGTAACAATGTGCAATATGAACAAACTTTTTTTCAAAGGATTGAAACAAAAATTTTACACAAATCTAAATTAAGGTTAGAAGGTCACATATTAAATTTCATATAGTATCTAAGTCATTATCTTAAAGATTTATTGTGTTCACAAGTTTGCGATTATACAGACCGACAGACAGTCAATCCTTTGACGGGTTTTGCCCAAAATTTTATACGGACCTACATTCCTGATGATAAAACTGTGTACCAAATTTTATCCAAGTAGCTATTCAAGGTTTTGAGTTATAGTATTCCCACGAACGCGGACAGACAGACTTCCCATCGACAGATTTTGGCCAAAATTTGTTAGAAACCTACAAATTATGTGTAAAGATCACATACCAAATTTCATCCTAGTAGATCTAATAGTTTTTGAGTTATCGTGTTCACAGACGGACATAATTCCAAAATTGTGTTTTTCGGACTCAGGGAGGTCTAAAACGTGGAGATTCGTCAAAATCTCGAGTTCGAATTTTTTGACGATTACAATACTTTCTCTTGGTATACTTCGTATACGAGAAAGTAAAAAAAATGAAGGAGATTCAAACCTCTGATCCGAAACATCGGAGCATGATAAGCTTAAGTTTTGATTCGTCTGTCTTTGTTATTTTAAAAAATTTACCCTTAATTATATCAACGATAACGTGCACAGAACGAGCAAAATGTGTTAAATATCGTTGCAACGCGCGTGAGTATAAATACAGTAGCGAAAACAATGAAAAGTATTGTTTCAAAATATACTTTAAATATTTTGAAAAAATATTAAAGTTATTTATAAAATTTAGAGAAAATTATTTCACTGAAATGAAATTGGTATCACTGAAAACCTAATTTTTTGAATTTTAGAAGAGTAAAATAATGTACTTCGGGGTTACTTACGGAAAACGTTAAAATTTCGAATAGTTTTTAATTAAAAATTTAACTAAAAAGTTGATCTATTAAAATAATCACGTTGATTATTCATAATCATTATATTTTATTGCAAGCGTTTAAAAAAAGGAAAAACATTATTGCAAATTTGTGTTGAAAACTAATTTTGAAAAAATCATCCTTAAAATTAAAGAAAATTTGTAAGATAATAAAATTGATTTCACTGAAAACTCAATTTTTTGAATTTAAAGTGATGTAAAGATAGTTTATAGACGATACTATGCTTCGAAGTTATTTAGGTGAAACGTTAAGATTTCGATTAATTTTTAATTAATTTAAAATCTAATCAAAATTTTGAAAAAACCCTTTCTTAATGAGCACCTGCTACCCAAGAAGTTACTATGTACCAAATTTGGTAACTCTTGGTCAAACAGTCTGTTCTGTAGATTGTTTTGAATAATTTTCGAATCGCGGATATCGCATGTTGCAATTCACATATAGTATGATAGCCTATAAACATAATCATATTAGAATTAAAAAAGCGCATAGAACAAAAGGCAATAATTTCCTAGTTGTAAAATTTTCTTGAAATTTATCCAAGTTCTTTTTCTGTTTGGCTTTCTGATAAAACCGATTCGCCACTGTTAGAAAAGCTCTTTTTCTGTTTGGCTTTCTGATAAAACCGATTCTCCACTGTTAGAAACAGAGCAACATTCAGACAACTCCAAAGCATTAAGAATATTAACACCATAGATTAAAAATATTTCATTGTAATAGAAAGGGATTCATAAAATAACGGAATGATAAATTTTTTTACCTCAAAGCGAAGAACAACAGCAACAATAAGTTATTTTAGGTAGAACAAATGCATTTCATTTAAAAGTGTTTGTAATTAACTCTTAACATCGTTGACAGAATTTTGATCAAAAGATCAACTTCTCTTCATATTGCCTTCCAAAACAACAGCACCTGCCTTAAAGAAAGTCAAGAAAATTATCGTAATGGCTCACAATCTACGTAATTAAGTAAGTGAAATCTGTTTTATGTCTCTTTCCTTCAACATCAACTGAAGAAGGCAGGTGATATTTCTGAAATTGAGCACGCGAGCTGTAGTTGAATGGAGGAGAAATTCTTTCTGAAGAAAGGGAGTTTATTTTGAGTAACAAAACATTAACTTATGATGGTAGTCCATTCTCTGATGTAGAAAATTAATTACAAAAGAACTGAAGAATTAAATGTAATTTCAAAAGAACTTGATTTTCAAATATTTCTTCATGTTTCAAATAGGGTATCTTTTTCTCTAAATACCTTTTAAATTTAAACAAATGTCAATAATTTGACAGATTAATGGACATAAATTTAGATATTTTTTTAAAATTAGAAACTTTTAGGCCGAAAAGATGATGACTTTAACCCTATTTATCCATCAGTCATTGATAAACATTTTAGTAAACTCTAATAAATTATGCTAATTAGCATATGCATATTAACAGTTTTGTTCAAATGTCACATCCATTCTACTGCTATTTGGAACATAACTAAGAATGTTTATCGCAGAAGAGTGATAAATATTATCCCATTAAGATAATATGGCAATTAGAGACTCCCATATAGTGAAGAAGCAGACGTTGAATTAAATGTTGTGAAATTAATTCATGAATATTGGTTCTTAATAGGTTTTAAAAATAGGCTAATAACCACCTTGAGTTTTTCATGAGCATTTGAAGGCTAAAAAATTAAAATTATGCAGAAAAACCCAGCACAAAATATAAATTATTATGATTTTTTATGATTTAATTTATTTCATATTATATTACTTGGATTGTTATTATTTAATACATAGATTTAATTAATTTAAAAACAATGATTTAATTTATTTTATACATAGATTGCTTGCTGAATATCTCCCAATGTTTCCCAAAATAGGGTTGTATGAAGATATTTAAAACCCGAAATAGAACAGACGCCTGGAGTGTTGTTTCAATAATTTCTAGGTTAGGAATTATAATCGTGAAAGAACTTGAAAAAAACTTTTCCCAGAGAGCAATTAATTAAAGTTCTAACATCTGAGGGTGTCTCAGAGATTATAGTTTGAGTTTGAATGCAAAAAAGTGAATAATTTAGTTTTGTAAAAACTTTTTAATAAAAACTCTTAAAAAATTTCAATTATTTGTTTAGTTAATACCTAAAATTATAGAATTTCTCAATCACTTTTACTAAGAAAATTGGTCCAAAAAATTAAAAAATGTAAGAGCGTTCTTCAAGGCACATTTGGGCACAAATGGTGTGAATTAGTTCTATTCTCTAATATCGTGGCAGTTCCTAAATTTGCTCACTGAGATAAACAAATGTACTCTGAAGACATTTTTTTTGATAACAAATGTAGTGATACAGTCAATTTTTCAAATTTTATGAAATACTCTTTTCATTAGAAAGCAAGAATATCGTAGACTGTATGCTCAATTTGAATAATTAGATAAATTTAACTACTGGATTTAAGCTCCCGAAAACGCCAAATATCAAAAGATTGCAAAATCTGATGCTTCTGTGTAAAATTGCTTCTTACACATGATGTGGAAAACTTTCTTTCTTATTATGTAGCAGAAAATGTTTCGTAGGAAAAATATTTATTAGTTAACCAATAAAAGCTTTATTTGTTTAAATCTATCTTAGGTATATACAGTACAACTTCTCACCATGGTTTATAAAAATGCGACTTCTGAACCCAAAGCATTGCGAATGAGAAGGTGATTTGAGTCAGGAGAAATACTTAAATGAGTAGAGGTTAAGTTATTCATCTGCAACAATAATTAATCTGCTCTAGAAAGGCAGCAATACATATTACAATTTTCCTGCTTCAGGTATACAATGTTCTTAATCTTGACCTGCTCATTTCTTCTTGTTTGAACTAATTGTCATTCATTGCTAACACTATGACATAAAATTCTTTCAAATGATTTTTTAAAGATTGAGTTCCGTTTCTCCATTCCATGAATGCCATGGGGGCTCTTCTAGTGCACAAATTACAGACACACCTGCCATTGTTTGATACTATGAGCTCTCTATATTATTATTTTCTTAAGCTTTCAGTAAAGATTGAAGTTTTATGAGCATCCTGATTAAAGAATCAGGATACTCATAAAACTTTTTAAAGTCGTTCCCTTCTATTGTTTGATAATTTTTAACTGCTTTTCCACCTGTGAGATATGGATCAATATTTTTGTTCATCAAGCAGTTATAAATCTCGTCTTCCTGAAGCGAATTTCTTATATTTCCATATTATTATTATTACTTCCATACTTGCCATTAATTGCTTCAATAAGAAAACACAAAATGATGGCCTCGATTTGAGTTTAGGATGTCATTAGGTTACATAAAAACTTTACCATTATTTATATAGTGAAGAATTCATTTCCATATATTCTTAAGTACACTGTATGTTCAAAAGTATCAGGACACTTTCGGATTTTCACATTTTTTATTATTTCTTTGGAAAGGCTAAACTAACTGCCCTTGAACTTCGACAGTGTAGAGAATAGACTCTAACTCACGTTTTACAGTGAAGATTCGATCACGATGGCATTTAGGGGACCGACAGAAATTGACGAAGAAGAAAAAAATCTGGGCTTACCCTGTTACACAGAAAGCTGATAATGATTTGCAAACTTCTTCAATGGTTTTGCGTAATATGCACATTAATTACATGCATTTTCGTAAAAATAGCAGTATATTCTGGAAGATATAAGGGTTTTCTTTAAAAAATCCCAAATTTCACCGCATGTTTTCTGCTTATAACAAAATTATACGAAACTTACCGAAAAAGTGACAAAATGTTAGAGAATCATTGGAAAAATTTAGAATAAATACTTAGAATATTAGAGAAAATATGATTATTTGATAGATAATATTTACTGAGTATTAGTAGATAATATTTACTGAGTATTAGTAGATAATATTTACTGAGTATTAGTAGATAATATTTTACTGCGCGTGTACGAGACGTAGCTTAATTTTTCTGTCATAATTTCAAAGCCAACTTGTAAAAAAAATGCCAGTCGAATACCATTATGATTTAGAAAGATATAGGCATTGCAGTGAACACAATTTCTGCTTTTTTCTAAGAGAAACAAAATGATGAGAGGTTTTCCACAAATTGATATTTTTTAAACTTGAATCTTCGAATAGCAATCATGGAACTGCAATTTAAATTATGAATTGTTTTTATAAGTATGCCTGGGTATTCATCATATTCAATCTTTATTAAATTCTATAAAATTCTTCGAAAATTCAATTAAAAATATCAATTTCTGTAAAAGCCATCATCATCTCGCTTTTCTTAGAAAAAAGCAAAAATTCTACTCACTGCAATTTTGATATCTTTCTAAATCTTTTCGTTATTCGACTAATTAAAAAAGTATTCACTATAAATATTTATATCTCCTCTAATATTCAAACTATTTACCTGAAATTTTAATACAATGATTCGCTAACATATTGTCGAGTATTCTGTAAATTTTGACAATTTTATTGAAAACTTTGCATTTTATAAGCAAAAAATATGCGAGAAAATTTGGGATTTTTTAAGAAAACATTTATATCTTCCATAATATACTTTCTATTTTTACGAAAATGAATGTAAGCAATTTGCATATTAAGCAAAACCATTGATGAAATGTGCAAATCACTATCAGCTTTCTGTGGAACAGAGTGAGCCCAGATTTTTTTCTTCTTCATCAATTTCTGTCGGTCTCCTAAATGCCATCGTGACCGAATCTTCACTGTAAAACCTGAGTTAGAGTCTATCCTTTACATGGTCGAAGTTCAAGGGCAATTAGTTGAGCCTTTACGGAGATATTCTAGAAAATGTGAAAATCCGAAAGTGTCCTAATACTTTTGATCATTTAGTGTAGTTTACATGAGAGCACGA
>BGPR01022723.1:0-25044 GCA_013235015.1 Araneus ventricosus | reverse complement strand
AGGTACTACCCATTTGCTTCAGGTCACTTTAAACAATAGAAGCAGTCACAAAAGAGTCTAGTTACAATAGACTAAGTCGGAATAGCCAACAACAAAGACAACAGCATCATAACAATGCATCTTACTAATTTTGATGGGTAAGTCATTCATCAAAACAACAGAATTAATCAAACTGCCAGTAGAAATGCCAATACTGAATGCTTGCCATGATCCATGGAAGTGTCATACTTTTGAATGGGTTAAAGACAGAAAGCAAACCCCATTATATGAAAAAGATTTGACAAATAAAATCAAAAATTATTATTTGAAGAATGTAAAAATTTTATTCTTTTAACGTGATTCATTTTCCTTCAAGTTCCTAAACATTTCAATTCATCAAGTTAAAAGTTCTTATGTAATTTCATTAATCAATTTTAAAAAAAGATCAAATGTAACATATATAAGAAGTTACGCACAAATGAAAAGTAATAGAAATAAAAGCAACTACTACATAAAATATTAAAAGAAGCCACAACATACACAAGTAAGATACAGTATTTGGATAATTTTATTTTAGAAATATAATAAAAAAAAAGCCAATGCAACACTATTGATTGTTTGGACACAGACACAAAAATGGAATGGGGCTCTCAGAAAATTAAAAAAAGGGAATAAATAAAATCTATAATTTTTAATAGAAGAACGGAGGAACATATACAGTATTTATATTCTTAGCTAAATAGTAATACTTATAACACTTAAATATTAATATAAAAGAAAAAACAAAATGTATATAACTTTAGTTTCAGTAAATTTATATACTACAGTGAAACCTCTCTGAGCGGCCACTCCTCCGTTCCAAGAAAAATTGGCCGCTCAGAGGGGGTGGCCGCTCTGAAGGGTTTTCGTTACAATTACAAGATAATTGCTATAATACATAATATAAACAACTTACTTGATGCTGTTGCGTTGAGCATGCAAAAAGGTGTGTTGTTATCGTATTTTGTTTAAATCTTCTGTATCTTTTTTATACTTTTTCTTTTTTTTACTATTTAATTTCTATTTCTATTATTTGTTTCTGTATTATATTAGAAATAGCTGCATATGCGCCATTCTATATATTACAAAGAGTTTTAATTAATTTTTGACTAATTAATTTATAGTTAATATCTTTGTTAAATCTTGTTAACTATTACTGATAATATAAACAAGTCTGACACAAATTTCTTATTTAAAATGAAGTTCGAGACTTATCTAAAGAGAAAATAGTACTTTATTTAATAATTTCTTACATTTTTTGAAAAAAAGGATACAGCTTGTGACTGTTTTAAGTTTTTACCCTTCTCGGAAAAAAAAACCCATTTTTTCAAGTTCGTTTTTCAGTTTAAAAAGTAAATCTCTAACCGATGCTTTTTGTTTAATGGGATGGGCGAACCCAACAGGCGGCCGTTCAGAGGGGTTGGGTGGCCGTTGCTAGGGGTTATTTTAACATTAGGTCTATGGGCCGAAAAATCCGTGCCACGAAAAATTGGCCGTTAAGAGGGGTGGCCGCTGTGTAGGGGTGGCCGTTCGAAGAGGTTTCACTGTATCTCATCTTAAATTTAAGATCTTGCATAATTTATTTTCCATGGAATATAGGAAATAAATTGTGCTAGATTTCATAATCTTATAACAGTTTCTAATCTACACATAAAGAGCTTGGGGCGAGGCCTCACTAGCAACCAGGCATTTACCTGGTTGATTGGCCTGTGGTATGCTACTGTGACAATCTAAACATAAAAAAACAAGTAATTTTTTCTCTTGACTTACCAACAAATATATACAAGAAAAGGGAATAATCCATGCTTTAAACATTGTCTTTCCTCCAAGCATGAACAAACAAATGACCTTTCAAATGGCACTTTTGATTGAAACTCTTTTCACACATGGTACACTTATATGGACGTTCACCAGTGTGAATTCGAATATGTCTCTTTAGATGACTATGATACGAAGCAGAATAATTACATAGATGACATTTGTACTCGTTCGCTTGCCTGTTATTTTGGTTTAGGGTTGCTGAAACTTCAAAAGAGGTTCTTGAAAGCTGCAATTGATCATGAATTAATTCCTGCATATAGTTAGGTGCAATACCTATAAAAAAGATCATAAGCATCCAATAAATATATATTGCATAAATTGATTGCTTATTGTGAATTGCAATTGCCAACTTCAGTATAATTAAAATTTATATAATGTCAAGAATTTCATTTACTAACAATCTTTAAACTCTAAAATCATGATACTTTTTTTTGCTAATTAAACATGGATACATTTTGTAATGTCTCAAGAAGTATCCATAATGTAAAAAAAAAAAAAACATGTGATTTCATTATTGTATTCTTTCAAATTTAAAACATATATACAATTAAAGCATTTTTGAAACAAAAATTGAGAAAAGGTAAGACAACAATATAGAAAAAAACAAGACAATCCAAACAACAAGAAAAACAATGATTAGAAATTTTATAGACAAAATCTCTCTCATATAGAATGCAATAGGGAACATATTCAACAATTCAAAAATAAATAAATTGAGGGAAAATACAATAAGACACATAACCTTTATACATATCTATCTGTCTAGAGAATACTCTAAAAACTGGCAAGTTTTGATAATTTTTTTTTCTTTTTTGTAACATTTCAACATATTAAATTTTCTTTCAATTCATTCCCTCTTTATGCAATGACTTTTCACACTAGCTCATACAAATATTTTTTTAAATTTTGAATTATTCAAAATAAATCTTATAGAATGAAATAAATATCAGACAGAAGAAAAATGCATAAATTCAATAGAATTTTCATTAAAAAATGAATGAAGGTTTCTATTACTGGAAGAAAATAAAACATCACACAATTTAAAGGTTTTTAATATCTCTTTCTAAAAAGTCATGTAAAAAATATCAATTTGTTTTATGAAGAATACAAAACTTTATGTTCTATCAACAAGATGTGTGATTAACAACACAAAACAAAACAAAAATATTAATATTGAAAATAGCAAATCATAGTCATATCATTATGTACAAAGTATTAACAGAATATATATATAACAAAAGAAGAAACATCTAGTAAAATTTTATCTTATACATATTAAGAGTATTTATGAAAATTGTTAATGCTTCTAGACTCCTATATCATTCACAATTTGTAATTAACAAGCATGATGACAATGACAAATATTAAATGGCAACAACTAAATTAGTCATTTATTCTCACATATTCTAAAATGCATATTATTGACATTTGGCATTCTTATAATCACTGTATTATTTTCCCTTCTTTTTTCTGTACAGAGTATTGAATGAAGATAATTTAATTCCATCTACAGACTGCTGCAAATAATAAAAAATAAATTTAAAATTACGGAGATTTGTTGGATCCAAATGTATGTCTTTACATAAATAACTTTTTAAAAACATGCATATGCTGCCTTAATTATTCACGAAAGAACTACAGGATTATATATGCCAATATTGGCACAAAGGAAATTAAATTTTTGCTAACAAGATGTAAAGCTTTCTACAGATCATCAGTTATTTTAAATTACAAGCTTGGTTTTCCTACTACTAAATGGAAGTTATAACTACTACTTAACAGAATAATACTTTATTGACAGCATTAATGTCTTAATCATTTAGTTACTGAGGTACCTGAAGTACTTTGCTGTGAATTTTATTTTGAAATAAAAAGTATCTGAGAAGACAAAACATCAATTCTGCTTATGTTACTGACAAAGCATAAATTCTGTTTATTTATTGACGAAACATCAATTCTACTTACTTTTCAAGAAAGTACATTAAATGTAAATATTCTCTTTTAAAAATTACAGAATAAGAAAACTTTTTTTGGTATAAAAATAAGAAAACAATATTTTTGTCTTCTTTTCTCTTGTTTTGATTCATACAAATGCATGTTAAGAAAAATATGAAGGTAAGTTCCCAAGTTGAATTTTTAAGTCAATTGTTCCTTAAAAGCGTTGACTTCTCTCCACACTCTCAAGCCCCATCCCACTCCAGAAATATCAAAAAACAGCATATTATTCCAAAACAGTCTCTTTCAAATGCACAGTAAAATGCCTTTTTAAACTTTGTTTCTGAGTAAACCCTCTGTTACACACAGAACAGATGAAAGGTTTTTCTCCTGTATGGATTATAGCATGTCTTTTCAGATAACTGCTGAATGCTGCAGAATATGGGCAATATGGACATTTCAGATCTTGATGTGCACCCTCTTTAACTGTATGAAAAGAATTGCTTGAAATAAGTCTAGAAACTGGCTTAGATGACTGATCTTGAATCTTTCCTAAAAAAGTTATTAATTTAGCATTATTAGCCTTTCATAATAAAAATAAATAAAAAAAGTTTCAAATAAGCTATAAACTTGGTATAAGAACTAAGAAATAAAATTGTTAATTTTGAAAAATCGTGACTAAAAATTTTCATACTGAAATCAGAATAAAATCGAATTTAAAAGTTTTTAATATGTAATGGTATATAGTTTTTACAACTATAAATCACTATTTAAATATGAAACTTTTCATCCAACAGCTGAATCATCGCAAATGTGCCATCTGAAACACTAAAACATTAAAAAAAAAATATTGTGCATAAATTGTACAGATTTTAAACTTAAAAAAAAAATGAAAACGTAAGACAAGACACTTAAAGTTTCCTGATTTTTCTTTATTTAAACAAAATAATAAGGAAGTATTATAATATGATTAAACCTAAGAAGCAATTATAATTATAAAAAAAAATTTTTTAGCATTATAAAATATAAAGCATGAATCAAATTTATTTTCAATGATAATCATCAAAATTAAAGATTCATAAAATGTGACAATAATTATTTGTCTTGGGAAAAAAATAAAATTCATCCACTAAGGTATAAATTATCGTTAAATAAAATGAATCTCCTTCAACACAAACATATATATAATTAGATGAAGATATAAACAAGACAAAAAAGCAGCTAATAAATACATATTTAACAAGTAAAGAATTTTTGACATAAACACTTTCAAATTTCTTAGAGGTATGTGCCAATAGAACAGATATAGCCAATATAGAATGTGCCAATAGAATAGATATAGCCAATATAGAATGTGCCAATTTTTGTAGAATATAACGTAGTCATTTTACTCATTTTATAGTTGTTAAATGTAATTGAATGGTTTATCAGGGGCATAGTGAGTGGGAGGGGTGGGGCAAGAGGATATTGATGCCCCAGCCTCAGTCTTACAGGGCACCATAGAGACAAAACATTAGTGAATTTATGCCACTTTTTAGAGCAAAATATGATTAGGGAAGAAAAAAAATGATACCATGCCTGGGTGCCATTTACATTTGCTAAGCCACTGATGGTGACTGGGGGCAAAAAAAAAATCTGAGCCACGTAGCCTAGCTACACCACTGTGGTTGACATTTAGTCACAGTAACAATATCAATGCACAATTGAACAACATTGTGATGGTTTGCCAATTAAGTGTAATAATTTAGTAGAATACAAAGAAATGAGTCTGTCAGAGTAATTCATGATTTTTACAACTTAAAATGGGTAGAAACAGAAAGCACATTATATATTGTTTGCTATTTTAATCTGACAAAGACACAAAGATACTATTCTAATAGTGTGACATCAATTGCAGCAAGATTAAAAATCTGCACATTCTGTTTCTAATCATTCAGATCTGAATGGTTTTTGTTTTAGACCCTGCTAAAGAAATAGTACTGACAGTTAAAATTATCAAACATTTGGGAAGTGGTAGTTTACAATACCAAAATTGCCTCAGAAACTACAACTAGAAAAGCTATAAAAAAAATCAATCAGATTCTTGAGGTACGCAAATGGTTCCTGAAGATGTTGTGAACCAATCAGTCTTTTAAAAGGTTCCTTTCCCCAGTTGAATAATAAATGGCTTATAGTCATTAAGTATCCATTTCTGTATTCCTTAGTTCAAGCAAAGCAGACAACCCTCTGTAATGAATTTATCAAAGATACTTGGGCCAGACAGCAGCTCTTAAAAGGAATTATTAGAAAGGCATTTGAGCCTTGACAAACAATACACGATTTGAAATCTTCAAGTATCCATTTCCTGTATTCCTTAGTTCAAGCAAAGTTCAACCATGTCTCTGTAAAGTAATTATCAAAAATACATAAACTAGACATCATCTCCCAAATCATGCCATGGTGGAACATTTGCATGATCCTATATATATTTCTGTACAAGTTTTATCAAATTGAATAATTTTGTTATATCAAACAATAATACATAACTATTCATTGAAATAATTCCAGTTAGCTGATGCTGAGAACATCCATGAGAAGTTATTTTACAAATGTACTTATATCTTAAATCATTGTTTGAAGAAAATGTTTCCAATTACAGAAAACTCTTTAAATTGCCTCTGATTATGAAATGCTATGACCTTTGTCTCAAGATGCACCAACTGAAAGAAACTTGAATCATGATTGCACAATACTCAAATGCTGAGGAAATCTTTATAAGTTTCCAGATATAAGTCTTATCCAAGATATCAAATGAACAAGCAACAAAGTGATTCCACTTCCAATTTAAGAGCACTCCTTTCTGAGGTATTCCTGTAGTTTACAATAATAATCCCAATTGATTTCAATGGTCCAATTTAGGCAACTGTTTGTTGTGTGTGTTCAATATAGGCAACTTTTGGATAACAACAGCAACAACTACAAATTTCCCTAAACTTTTTTTTAAATGTTTTAATAAAATTATTATAGTAAACATTATCCAAACAAATTTCTTTAAGCATATTTAAAGCAAAAATATTTTTTGATTCTAAAATTCACACCAGCACAAAATGCATGAACCTAAGCACAGCGTTTTTTTGTATTGTATCCCTTCAATTTTTCCCTTTGTTTCCTCACAAATGACTCATAACCTTAGTTTAAGTTCTTTTTTATTGACCATTTACGGCTTTAGTGTTCTCGTATTCATTGACTTGTTCCTCTTCCAGTTTATGAGGACTACTAGTTGTGATAACTGCCTTCTGAGCTATTCCTGTAGTATAAGATATTCCCATTGATTTAGACAGTCCTTTTTTTTTTGTTGTTGTTGGTCCAATATAGGCAACTTTCGAACAACAACAACAACAAAAATACCCCTTCTTCAAACTATTTTAATAAAATTATTACAGTAAATTGTATCCAAACAAACTTCCTATCTGAAGATATAATAACATATTTCCTACTTAACTTAAAATAGAACAAGGGCTTTATGTCTTTTTAAAAAAAATAATTAATGTATGATACCTAAATCTAAACACTTCTGCAACTATAAATACAAAGCGAGTTCTCTTAAAAATGATCTCATGCAACTCATTTACATCATTACAACATAATTTGCTCATTTCACATCCCAAATATTTAATAGAATTGATGTTTTGATACAGGTCCATTCTAGGCAAGAGTCCAAATACAGTGGCTGTCCACTATATATATGTTAATGATTTAGAATTTTCTTATTTTTAAAAACACTGCTTATCTTTTTAATTTATAAACTCGTTATTTCTACTTAAGTTCTAACATAAGAACCACTGCCTCTTTAATATGAAGAAGTTTAGATTAAACCAGTTCTAAAGCATTTCTTGGACTCCCTGTTTTCCAGCAGTGTTTAAAAGGTATGCGTGCTGCCATCTTCCTTTTTCTCCTCAGCTTTGGCTTATGTGTTGCGCTGCTTCCGACTCTGCTCATGAAAAGGGGTAATTTAAATATTATCTAAGATATTAAAATAATGCTCATGAAAAGGGGTAATTTAAATATTATCTAAGATATTAAAATAACATAATCCTTCTTCAAGTGAAATGTTGATCCTGAAATAAACTAAGTTTTACTTTAATTTAACGGTGGAACTCATTTCCCATGCATCTACATTGCCCGAGGAAGATTGTGACATTACATACATGTATCTAAAAAGTTCATTAGCAACTAATGCTTTCCTACAAATTTTCTTTATCATCTTTAGAATCACTGATTCCAATAATAATTCATATGTCGGTATATCATAAAATTAGATTTTAAACACATATTTTTAAAATGTGTGTTTAAATATGCTTTTTAAAAACATTACTCTTAACATAAATCTTGCCATTAAGATTTGATTAAAAATGCAATGAAAACAGACAGGTTTAACAACTATCCACTTGATCTAAGAGGCATTTATTAACAAGAACAGTTACATAATATGAAAAAAACAGAAATGCATATGCATACATTCAAAAAAAGAAACAATCACAGAGAAATGAAGAAAAAAACAATACTGATTATGACATCACACAGGGAGAAGAGCGAGATGGATTCTGTCATTACACGATGAATTTCAAGTTGGCTTATTCATATAACGTAACCAAAAACCATTTAAATAAAATTTGTGCAAAAATAAATCCATCCAACATAATTACATCTTTAAAAGACAGAGATATTTTTAAATCTGTAAAACCTCACATTAAATTGTAAAATACGACTTATTAGGCTAAAACGAAGCTATCGCATAGCATGAGAAGCCATTGTTAGAAACTCCAAAGGTATCTGAAAATGCTAGAATATTATCACAAAACAGTAAACATAATATCACCAAGTACGTAATAAACTTTAATTGATAAAACAGAAACATAAATTCAGTTTCATGAAAATTGAACAAAGTATCAATGCCAGCTTGAAGTAAGAAAAAATATCAATCATTTCAAAAAAAGGTTTTCAGGTAAGTAAGGATATGTATGATATTGACTTGATCATAAGCATAACCATAAATAATAGTTATGCTCAAGTCAATATTCATATACCCATCATACATGAAGTAACATCTATTTTTATGAAACTGATTCCAAACCCAAGATATGTTTTATTCTTTACTTCACAGAAAATTACAAACAGTAGGTACTTTTACATCAGTGGGGTCCTAGACAAAATCCTGCAAATGTTAGGGATAATTGTCACTATCACATCTTAGCAATGAATGCTGCCACTAATAGAATAACACCAATATTCAGGCTCGCTAATAGAAAAGAATCCAAACAATTACAAATTCTGAATAATTCAAACACTATTTGAAGATTGCACATATTTGTTGACATTAAAAACATTGATAAAATATAAGTGAAAAAATAATCTAAATATTATATTAGTAAGCTAAGCAATAAAATAGAAATTTTTTAATTAAATACTGAAGTGTAATATAAAAATTCATGGCCCTGTTGCCTAAAACAAAATTTTTCTTTACATTCCTATTTAATAATTACAGAACATTTCATTTTAACCCTCTGATCAAGTTAAATTTAAACCATTTTACAATTTAATCAGCTTGACATTATTTGAATAATTTTCATTTAATGATTCATTTAATTAAGGAACTAACAAGGGATTTGCATCATATCATTAAAGAATTTATTTTTTCAAATTTATCTCTAATGCAGTATATCTAACCAATTTTTTTGATTTTAAATGAAAAAAAAAAATGTCTACAAATAAACAATTTACATATGTCAACTAAAAGAAATGAGGAAGTTTTGAGATGAAAATACATTATTTAAAGCTTTATATAAAATTATTAGTCGGTCATAATTTTAAAAATGCAAAAACATAAAATTAAAATTATTCTATTATATGCAAAATTTATCATCTATAGTGTTAGCAAAAATGTATCCATATTATAACGTACATGTGAAATAAAATTCAAAAATAACTTAACAATTGAAAGATGATTAAAAGCATTACTAAACAAAATATTCGTATGATTTAAAAAAATTATGTATTACAGTATCAGTAAGTACAAACAATCAAGAAATGCACAGCAAAGAAATTTCAGATGTTACATTTAATTTTAATAAGTATTTTTTTAATTGGCCTGACAGCTGTCACATGATCAAGTACAGTGGTCATTTACACTGGGAGAGTCATTGTCAACCTTTAAAAGCAAAAAAAACATCATCAGTTGCATTTCAACATCAACATCATTCATCACTGTATTTTCAGATCTTTGGAAAAATGTACATTGGGAATATAACAAATAAAAGTATGTATGTGGACATTCTAAAGCAAACTATTCATAACAGCACACAAAGAAATCACTAGTATCTTTCAGCATGAAAATTATAGGAACAATGTAGAACAGATTTTCTGGTTCTTCTTACCATACAAACTGCCTCTATCACTTAAATGACCAATACCACTTTCTAACTTGGGTCCAACAGTGCATTTAAAAGGGTGGAAAAATTGGCTGTTAGTTAAAAAATTGAAATACTAGAAGCAAAAGAAGCGTTACCAGCAAAAAACCACAATTACAACAAACAAAAGTACTGGTTGCAACTGCACCATAAAGCTTGAGGGAAATATTAAAATTCCAGAGACCTCACCTCCCATGAAAACGAAAACTAAAAATATATATATATATAGGTAGGACTTAAGACTATGGTCCTCATTCTGGACTCAATGTACAGAGGGTGTTTGCACATTTTTTAGACGATTTTGCTTCACTGTAGGAAAAATTTGTTTGCTTGGAAAATTCGCATTCACAACAATTACATTTTTAAAGCTATACATTATCATCTGCCTAAAAGTTTTGTTTATATACAAAATGGCGCTTTTAAAGAAGCGATGGATGGAAGGCTATATTTTTGCTCTTTCTGAAGAGAGTTAATTTTATTCAGTTACTTAAAGATGCTATGAAAGCCATGGTTTTTAGATATCTAAAACCACAATAGGTAATGTTATTAATTGAGAAAGAAAAAATCATTCAAGTTTGGTTTCAAGTGGAAAAATTGTTCCAATATGTCTCCAAGGGGAAAACGATGTTCTTCAAATATTGCAAAAGTGCAATCATTAATGTTAAAAGAAAATCTCCCAACTCAAAGATTCATGGCATAAATATTAAAATGCTCAGTGTGAACTGTAAACAAAATTATTAACTCTGATTTGAATCTTAAAAAGGCCAAAAATACAATTTTCATCAGCTTTCTCCATGTCATATCGCTGAATTCAGAACACACTGCAGTATTCTTTATGAAAAGCAATTAACTGGACAAAAATGAAACTTTATATTTAAATGACTGCAAGAAAAAATTCAATTTATTATCATCAAAGAGGAGAAAAAATTCTTAAAACACAATTCAATGAATCTAAAGAAAGTTTTTTCTAAGGGAATTATGATAGCTGCTGGTTTTCCATATAATGGTAAAATAAAAGTAAAGAGAGTGGATAAAAATGTTAAGATCAACTCCATATACTATTAGGAGCATATTTTATCCACGATCTTCAAATATGAAATATCTCTTGACCCACAATGCCATCAATCAGTAGAACTGCATCAGAACAAAGCAAGCAAACACACATCACAATCCATTGTTAATTTCCTGGCAAAAATAGAACAAAAAATTAATATTAAGACTATAACCTTTAACTGATATTCTTGGTAAATAGTTCTGTATCACCCACGAATATTTTGTGATTATGAACTTTTAAAATGCTCATAATTCAAACATCGAGCTACAAACCTTTGTGGGTTTTGTAAAGCTGTTCTAGAGGAATGGAACAAAAGACCTCTTCCAATACTACAAAAATTATTATTGTCGTGGAAGTTACGATGTGGAACGATAGTTTAGAATATGGGCTATCAAATTGAACATTTCAAACACAAAAGTATTATATTAAATAACTCTGTAAATACCATTAAAATCGTCTTAGAAATGTGCGAACAGCCTCTGTAGGGTAGTTGGCATTTGATCAATATAAAAAAATATGCGTTTAAATTTTGTATTCTTTTTATATAAATATGTATTATACAAACGCATTATAATAGCAACATAATTATTTCCCTTATATATAAGTTTGTAAAATATGTTGCAATAATAATATGCTAACTATAACACGGTGACTTTTCTAACTCACTAGTTTAGGTTAAGTAGAAAGGTATGTTTGAGACGTATGCTTTCTATAAAGCCGCTTTGTCTCGAATTGAACAAAAAAATTTGAGAACTAAGTCTCGAAATGAAGAAAAAATAATGAGAACTAAGTCTCGAATTGAGAGCTACACATGACAGTCGGTATCACCACCCGCTCCCCACGTATCACCATTTTGTTTACAAACAAATCGACCTTTCATTGCAGAACGAATCCTGAATTTCTGATCGCGTCATGTTAATCGAATCCGAATACAGTTGAGTCATTAGCAAACGACAAGTCAGAACGATTCCCTATTACACTAAATAAAATTCAAATATTTTTAAACAGCACGATAACATAGATAATAAATTTTATAATTAAACTAAACCCAAGCGCATTACATTTGATATTTCCCTAGTCATTCATTTCTGAAGAGGAAAAAGTGCGTACGACTCGGTGTACATTGATGGCCTTGTTTTGAAATGCCTTCAATTGGGTATCACGGGTAATCTTTCCAAATTCATTCATCAGTTTTTACAGGACAGAACTCTAAAAATTCGACGGAGAAACAGTCTTTCGAACACAAAAGTCATTCAGAAAGGATTAGCACAGGGAAGTG
The DNA here is from genome assembly GCA_013235015.1 of Araneus ventricosus. Classification (NCBI taxonomy): domain Eukaryota; kingdom Metazoa; phylum Arthropoda; class Arachnida; order Araneae; family Araneidae; genus Araneus; species Araneus ventricosus. The sequence goes on along the minus strand of BGPR01022723.1, from coordinate 12,491 downwards.
CCTTGTCCCCCGTTTTTTACCATTTTTATGTTTGATTTCTTTGAGACCTTAGACGAAGGCGTCAAATGTTCCATTTCCGCAGATAACATCTTTATTTATTGTTCTCATAGCTCATTGGAATACATTGAGAAAAAACTGCAAAATACAATGGACAATGTTTACAAATGGTGTTCCTATTGGAAGCTATTTCCCTTGAGAAAAGTGCTATTGCTGACCTATCAAAAAGAAGATTGCTTTCTACTTCCTGCTTCTCCTACGCAAGTTCTCCCCTTCTTTGGAAGGATTCAATAAAATATTTGGGAATTATATCTTCTCTAAAACTAATCAGACTGGCGTCATCGTCAAAAATCTTCGAGCAAAAGCACTCAGAAAAATTAACGCCTTGAAAACAATCGCCTATAAATCGTACGGCCTCAAAACAAAACACCTGGTTGGCATCACTAACAATGGAATCTGTAGCCTTTTCTATAACAGCTGCGCAATCACCAACAAATTATCGCAGACTCATTTCAAAATTTGTGACACCATCCAAACTATTGCTCTTAGAGTTGCCTTTGGCCTTCCAATATGGGCATTTGGACAGGAAATTCTCTCTGAAAAAATCAAGAGATTGACCATTCAATTTTTTTATCAAACAAGTGGCAAATGGCGTTCATCCTCCCTTATTTCGGCGATCTTCGAACCCCAGCATCCAACTTAATAAGAAAGATCAGGAGGCTTTGGCAGAGCTACTTGCAGATTTGAACATAACCTTTGACCAAATCATCACATTTCCGAACTTATTTGATATTCTCCACAACGACATTTGTGAAATTCACCTTATTTCCTTTAGCTTTCATGATAAAACTCAACCTACGTCCATGATTAAAGCACTTTTTGAAGAAACCATCAGTGAAGAATTTCAAGATTGTTTTATCATCGCTACGGATGCATCGAAATCTCATGCCTACACCTCCATAGCTGGTCCTCAAATCTTAGATCATTCTCTTTTCGGATCCACCCTATCAATTCCATCTTCACAGCTGAAGTTCTTGCCATTTGTCAAGCGATTGATGATCTGTCAGTTCATGACAGTGATCTTCTGATCTTGACAGACAGTTTTTCAGTCTTGCAAGCACTTAAGAATTTGTCTATCAAATCTCCCAAAGTTTAGCCGATACAATTTTAATGAGAGCCAAGTTTAATAAAAAAAAATTGCACTGGTTTGGACTCCGGGGCACTCAAGTATTATCTGAAATGAAAGGGCGGATTCTCTCGCTAAAAATGTCACGGAGTCGGACCTGTCCATTGAGTGGATCGCAGTGCAAGATATTTGTTCATGCTATAGTAATTTTTCTATTCAAAAACCGATTGAAAATTTTCGCAATAGCAAATATCTAGAAATTCTGGGAGACCTACCCTCCATCTTATCCCTTGCATCATGGTTGAAAAATAGAAGCGAGGATATCATCATTACTCGCATTTTAACCCGAATGATCATCACCCCAGCTCTTTTGCACAGATTTGGACTTCACAACAATCCCTTTTGCTCCGCGTGCAATCAAGAAAACACTATCGAACATATTCTTTTAATCTGTAAAAAGTATTTGCCCCACAGAAGGATCTTCTGCTTGAAACTCAATCTGAATCTTCAAATTTTTTCCTCATAAAAATTTTTCTTCATACGATTTTCTCTTATAAGCGCCATCGTCAGGTTTTTCTTCAGTCTCTGAATCTCTTCGACATCTACTAACTGTGCATCTACTGTGACTCTCGGATGCTAGGGGATGACAGCCTTTGCCGCTATAGATCCCAAACAAAACCAAACTTCAATAACAGAACAGCGCGTTATTCTAATTTCAGAACCAGGATCTATATATCTTGGCCATATCACTCCTATATCTGGCACTTCTCATAACATGAAAACAAGCATATTAATTTTTTTAGAAAAAAAAAGTTGATTGTTCTAAGTTGCAAGCTGTTGGGTGTGACGGTACAGGGATTAACACAGGTTCTAGAAATGGTATCATACGACAACTAAAGCTTTTTACGGGACATCCTCTGAAATTGTGTATTAATTACATGTAAATGAATTGCCATTACGTTATTTATCGCATTATTTGGATGGAAAAAACTGAGCCAAAAGGATACCGCGGAGAAATCTGAATAAAGAATTTAGAATCTTATGAAAAACGACATTAATAAACTTTGGAAAGATAAAAGTAACTGCCTGATGTTGCCCTTGATGAAATTAATGCATATAAACGCTGTTTCTTCGAAACGTGTACGGGAATATTAAAAGGAAATATTTCATTAAGCTTGTCATTGAAGGATCCAGGGAAAATGAGTCCTTTCAGGTGATTAACGATAGCAAACAGAATTTTGAGGTTATATGTTTCAAAAAACAAACCCATCACGGAACTTGAAGGTTTAGCAGAATTATGTTATTAGAGTACACCCATGCGCATGATTTGGTATTAATACTCGGTAATTTTGTAGGTATGGGAGTCTAAACAATCTCATAGCATAATAAAAAATGCCGATTTCTGCCTGAAGAGTTAATGAGCATAATAGGTCAAACATTGAACAGAAACTGCATAATTTGGTCATTCAAAAACATTTTGGTGGCAATTTTAGACTAAAGCAGAAAGCACTTGAACAAGTTTGGTCTTAAAATTTAAATGAAGACATATAGCTAAAGTAGAGCGAGCTATTCATGAATTTGAAATTCCTACGATAAATTTCTAGGCAGATAACTACATAGATCGAAATGACTGGTATTAAGTTGCACTTACTGAACTACCAAGCACAATACCTATTTCATTTCTGATAATGGATTTAAAGTGCTGATTTTGGGACGTTCCTGCTGAAATTGGTATTTTAGTATTTCCTTGCCATTCACAGCAGTAGAGAGTTGCTTCAAATTAGTTACTGAATCATTAGCTGCGGTATTTGGCAGTGCTGCACGAAATGGATTCATAAGATAAAGAATAGCATCCAGATTCGCATTACTCAAATTTGAACAAAAAGTCGAGATCTCCAAGTTCTATAAGGCAATTATTCTAAAAACTAGGGAGCAAACAAAGGGTGGAACTCCATATAAAACACCTCTATACGGTGAGTTCTGAGTTGTTTTCACACAGAAAAAAGCGAAGAGGTGTATGAAAATTCATAACTCTTAAAGATTTCTGTGGCAAATTTGCAGCTGAAGATTACTCTGTAGGAAGTTTAAGTTTCACATAGACGATTATTCTTTTTAGGTAGCAACTCTTCCGAAGATAGGCTAATAAATTGTTTAGTCTGCAATATTGCGATGATATCTTCACGATATTTCTCTGCTTTCAGAATAGAGTAAAACATTGTGAAGAATTCGCGCAATATTTTGTAGTGTAATAACAGAGAATATTTCCAATTGCAAAATCGGCAAACTATCTTTTGATCCATAAAAACTTTCGATTTCTCTGACAGACTAATTTTAAGCACTTTTGGTTTCAAATCAAAGCTATTATAATTTATGAATGCGTTTTTGTTAGTTTTATGACAAATTAGGCAAAATAACTGATTTTCAAAGTTATTTCGGCAGCCAATGATGTAATTTGATTTAGCTGAGATTTCATATTATAAGTAGGCTTGGTAATAGGCAACTTTTCAGCATACAGGCGTTGAAAATTTACGACTTTAATGTTTTTCGCTCCACCCTAGTGTACATCAGTGTAGAATAAACTTAGTTACGCAATAATTATCCACATGATCTCTAAATTATCAGTTCTCCTTTCGTTGACAATTCAATGAGCTAATTGAGTTTACAAATTTTTTAAAACACTAAATCCTCCTAAAGCGTGCATTATGAACATTTTCCATTACCATTTCATGAAAAACGCTATGAAGATAAATAATTTTTATGCGCAGTTGACAATAATGAGTCTGTCTTCTCTGTCGAGCAAGTGATTCCGTTGTAATAAGGGATTCATTACCAAATTTATGAAAAATAAAAGCAATTATAATAAACCAATTACGTGTTTAGCAGAGGTTTCAATTACCGCACAAAACATGAGTGAAATTTTTACATTAACACAAAATTTAGATGAATTTTTTTTTACATGTGACAGAACAAAACGATCGAAATAACAGGATAAACGGTACAAATAGCGCAAAATGATATACAAAAACCAGATAAAATGGCCACATAGGGAAAAAAAGACCTTTCGGTATACAGTGAAACTTCGATTAACCGTCACCGTCCGGACCAGGGCTGTGACGGATAAGAGAAATCTCTTTATACATATATACAGTAACGTATTTCACTGCTGCCTTCAGACGAAAATGATAATAAAATCCTTTAAAAGTGAATAACACATGTACGTTGTATTTAATTTTTCAAAACGATCAATATAAACTTCAATATAAGACTAATAATGTACAGAAATGTATAGTGTAATACAGTCGACTCTCGTTATAACGACCACACAATATAAAGATCATTCCATTATAACGACCAGTGATAAATTCCCAACTGTGTTTCCTTATGCACTATGTTATTTTACTTCCGGTATAACGACCGACCAATGTCGTCTAATCCCAATACAACGTCCGAATTTAGCGGACACTCTTCCCGGTATTTTTCCTAAAAGAACATGTTTCTAAACGTAAATGACCTTGATTATTGTATTGCCTAGCCTCATAGATGTAGAGTCTTCAGTGTTACAGTTCAACTTTGACGGGGGGGGGGGGGGTTTACTACTCACCAAAGCGCGGAAATTAGAATATCCTAGAATAAAAAATGTTTCAACTGCTATTGAGAATTTAAAATGTTTTTTTTTGTTTTTTGAAAGACAATACAGAACATTATTTATCATCTTTAACTGAAATGGAAAATTATGTTTTGCAGAAAAGACAAACAACCATTTCTGATTTTTTTCTTTAGAAAATAAATGTAAAGCTGTTTTTGAAAATATATTTTTAATTAATAAAATTTTATTTTAATATAATGATAAGAAATAATTTGAGTATTAATTAGATCTTTTTAAAATCGCCTATTTACCATGGAACTGCTAAAACGTGCGTAATGTACAGTTTTTAATTATATCCACAACAAGCGACCACTCGTTATAAGAGATTTGCTGTGGGACACGGAGGATTATAACAGAGCACGATCATTCATACTACAAACTACATTCTTTGCTACAAAAGCTAGTAAAAGAAAAAAAATACTACAACTGAGTTCTGCATGAACATAATTTATTTTTAACAAAATTTTTTATTGTGGTTTCTTCTTTATGTAAATAATTCACTATTAAATAAAGAGAAACGGTGTGCAAAATTTTTTTCGTCTGAAATTGTCATTACTTTCTTGATTTTTAGATATTCATTATCATGAAACAGAATTTGATCCATATTATTGACGCTAAAACTGCATACGAATAGAAACTAAAATGATATCGGCACTCGGTTTGAAATGTTTGATTTGACAGGTTCATTTCAGCTGTTCCAATATTTAGTATGAAAATTAACTAGTTGGGTATTTTTATGCAAAGGACTTTTCATCATTTCAATTGGGTATCCATTAAACTAGTTAAAGTATTCTCTTGTGTGCGAAAATTTCAGAAATATGAAAATGCTCCTTTAACCTTACTGGGTTTCTGAAACAACATACAAAACAACCAGTGTATTATGATGTCACTGACGCCACTATCCGCTGAAACAGCAAAATCTTCGACATTTCTCTGGTATCGGAACTTCATTTCCTTCGCGGGTTAATTATTAATCCGTTAATTCTAATTGGTCATTTTAATAATTATTTCTATCTTAGTTCAAATCATTATTTAGAGACAGCATTCCTTCCAAGGGAAGGCAATCATGTGAAACTAATGGAAGAAAATTCATTACAACTTTGGCCTTCTTCTGGATCAATTAAATATTTACATAACTAATATCTCTATTATCGAGTTGTATATTTGCTTATTTCTTCCCATTTTAATTAAAACTTTTGACCATTTTTTCAATTAACAGGTCCGGCAGGTAAGCAAAGGTAGATGGCCTCCACGAAGTGAGCAATCAGAAGAAACTTTTCCACTAGAGAAAGAAGGCTGTATAGCAGGCTATAAAATTTTGATGTATGGCTTTTCGATAAGATCATACTTCATGGGATCATTTCTATGGTACTTGAGTAGGGTTCCGCTCACCGAACTTCACCCCAGAAAACCTTACATTACGATGATGTGAGATGGGGGTTTCTCCCCTGGCATAAGTATGGCCTGTGGTGCTCTTCGGGTAATCACCACGGCTATTGACACTTCTGGCCATTACGGTTGAAGATGGGTGGAACTTTCGATCTGGTGGTTTCCGAAATTTCAAAGTAGAAACAAGCACACCTCCTCATCAAACTATTCCTATTCTTATTCATTTAGCTCAGTGTCTGGCCAATATCCAGTAATTTTGGGCCATTTGAATTGGAGGTCGTTTCAATCCTCGTAAGGAGACATTCGGGAAAACAAAAAAAAATTGAAAGCAAAGTAGGTTGGATTACTGTTTTCCAATCAGGACGACGTTGATTTAAGTGCTTACATCTAGTAGTATATTCTGAGAATTTAAAATACACAGCTACGAAACTACTTTGAATTTGATAAAACGATCGCAGCGCCATCAGATTCGCCTACAAAATATCATTTTGATTCGCGACTTTTCATATGAAGACAATTTAAATTATTGAAGATTTGCAACATTTAAAATAATACATTCATAACCATGTAGACATCCATCAGGATAATTTTCAGCATTTTTTTAAAGGTCATTTTGATTTTGAGCAGTTAGTTTTTGATGAAATTTTTGCAATAAGAAAGTATTGTTGTTATTTATGCTCAAAGTTAGCAAAAATGTATTGAGATGTGTGAAAAACAACAAATATAATAGAGATGTGTGTTAAGTATACCTAGTTATATCTTACACAATGCTTTTCCAATACTTTAAGAATGGCCCATTTGTGAAATAGTGGTAAATGAACAAACTCAAACTAAGAATCTCTATAGTTTGATTAGCCCCATACTAATTTGTAAGTATTACAGAACTGTCACTGTAAGTATTAATATCTGTAAAGTATCTTTATGTAGGGACAGAAAAATATCTAATTACTAAGACAAAATAACAATATTAGAATTAACAGTCAGAAGCAACGTTGAACAATCAAAGAATTACTTTGAAACAACAATTATTAAGAACAATAATGAGGTTGAAGGCGAAAATAACAGTAATTTTTTACCTCTATCACGGATTAAAGCGTTTCCTTAAATTTGTTTGGTATCTGTTATCTTGCTCTGTATCTTTATTTCAGCAAATTTTAATTACATTTTAAGATTCTCTCATTTTATTAATATTTATTTTTAATGTAAAGATTTTCCTCATTAAAATTCAGCCTATTCACGTTCATTTATAAATAAAAATTGTTTATATACTCTGATTGGTAAATTAACATATAAGAAAACCAACTCAGGTAAGGATTTAGTTAAAACAAAGGAGACCTTACAACTTTGATGCAGTGCTTGATCCGATCTCTTAATACGTGAATCGGCAATTGTATGAGTATTTTGCAATGCCAGCAATTACATCTTATTGATGGGTTATGGCGGCGCTGCGGTAAGACTTCGAACGAAGTGAACGGCGAGATCGAGTTGAACGTGACTACAAGTAAATGCACCGTTGTGAAACAATTTAGTTTCAAGTTTTAAATCTTTTCCTTGTTTTGTTTAGATACCAAAACGCGACGTCAATTTTTTGTTATAATTAATACAGATGTTGTTTATGAACCATCAAGTTGGTCATTGCATATTAGTGAGACGTACAGGATTTTATCATCAAATATATCACAAAAATAAAGAGTTTATCTAATAAACATATCAACTAATATTTATTTTATAACTTAATGTTTTATCTGTTTTTGATGGCAAGACGCGACACAAGGATTCAATTTGGTGTTAGTGGCTTTCTTGGATTTTCCCTAATTGTCGTCACTTTGTTGACCAGCCATGTATTCATGGTCAATGGATGGGTGTTTTACCCAATAAAACAGAGAGTATTACATATAAATGAGAATCCCTAGATGAAATTTCTTCTTCTTTCGAGAAATCTGTCGTTATTGCAACTCTCTTTCTACAGGACAGCTGGAAAGTGACAGGACACAGTTTTCAATGTGAACATTTAGGATTCCTTAAATAAGAGAAGTTAAAATAACTCACCAACTTATAACAATATACCAGATCACAAAATAAAACATGAATGGATTATAAAAATTCAATGGTGCTCACCAATTTATTTCTATTACTGAGCATAAACAACAAACTAGCCAGCAGAAGACACTTTTTTGAAATATTAAATGGCGTAGCTTACAGTGCAATTTCACTGATCTATATGAATCAATGGCTTGAATATGGTAATTAATTAATATATTTTGGTTATGAAGTTTTCATTTCAAGCTCTCTTTTTTATTTTCAGGTGATTCTTAGTGGAATTTTTACAGTTATACTTTGTTTCTTTTGGCCGAAATTTTCTTTATGTTGTATGCTATTTTGATGAAAGGTACAAGCTTCATTAACTCTTGAAAATTTCAACCGACACTTGTGTTCCAACGAAGTCGTTTACGTTTTCAATGATAATCAAACAGAACAACTACCATCTTTACGCAAGTCAATCAATCACAGTTTCACCAAAATGTTTTACAACTGTCTCTTAAATAGATCAAATTACGGTTTGTTTTATACTTAGCTTATTTTTCCCATCAACATTTTGTTTCCTTCAATCATGCAACGTTTATTTTCGAAGTTATCAATGGACAAGTCTATCACAGTCTTCAGCTCAAATTTTCCATTTTCTTTGTTTACTCAATTTTCATCGGAAGGTTGAATGTATTTATACTTAAAAACATTACTATGGTGTACAAAATGCACTAACATTTTTTACACAGGTGACTAACATACAGTGAGAGCGTGATGTCAATTATAATGATATCACTTCTTGCTTCAAAAGTCGTTCAGTTCCAGTTTCTAGTTTTAAAGTCCATTTACCCATTGGTAAATAATTACAACTTTCGAATATAATTCGGATTTTTATTCATTACAAAATCCATGTCTTTTTCCATTCTCGAAAGCGGTATATTGCCTTACAAACAAAGTTCTATAGTACTTTAAACATATAGTATGTAACATTAATTTGAAGCAATCGGATTCGTCTCCATAAAAGAAAGATTCACCGAAATTCCCTCGAATCAATTTAAATTCTATTTGGATGTACTGACAAAAATTATTCTGGAGATTTTCTTCTTTGAATTTAATATAAGTATTTGTAATTTTGCTTATTTTCTGTGACATGGGCTCCAACCTAGCGCAAGATTTTACGATATCTCCGACTTGGGTACTACGATATTCAGAACCTGCAACATCACCAAGAATGAAAGTATTGTAGAGGCATCTTGTCTAATGGGTATAAGAAAATCTGGCAGAAAATTTGGGAGAGGGTCAATCATTGCGCCCTGTTACACCTGGAGTCCATTTTCCCATCGGGAAGGCCTGCCCCCGTCAGACGAGACCACAGTATTGCCCTGACGACGGACTCTATGCACTTCACTTTCCATGTTCTTCATTGCCCTAATTTAGCATTTCACTGAAGAAATATTTGTTCCTTAAATAAAACCATTTTTTTTGGAGAAATTAGATTGTTCATTGTTTTGAAATTTGAAAACATTGTTGAAGGCATTAAATGACATGTCTCGGAAGGTGCTGCAACTTTAAGAAGTTGCAGAATAAAGGATATCAAACACTATAAATTTACTTTTGAGTAAACAAACCTGAATATGCTGAATGCTGATGCAGTGGTATATCCACGGATCACATGAAAATATATTATTAAAAAATAATCCAGTACTAAGCAAACGTTCAGTATTAGCGTGCTACCTGATCAATGAAGCAATTGGCGTTTTTCAGCCCCCACGTGATCAGTACTAACCAGTACTATGAGTCTGGGGAGGTGAGGATGTGGTGGGCAGGTACTTCCTTCTGTGCTCTACTGCCAACTGGCCAGTTTGGTGAACTGTCTGCAAGTAAACAAGGCTGGGTAGAATTGATACTTTCCTGCCAAGTGGAGTTGCCTAGTGTAAATCTCTTTCTTGAAGCAAAGTGGTTTTGTGGAAAGAAGCAGTCAATGCAACTGTTTATTAGAACTTTGCTGACAGGTCGAAGAGAACACTCAGCGACAACGCTTCACCTAAAATGCTGGCTTAACAACTACTGGCAGGGGACGTGTCTGATCACCCGAAGCATTATTGCAAGAACCAGTGATTTTCAATCATTCATAAATTTAAGAACTGGTTAGAGACCCAAGCTTCCAATTAATGCAGATTTCAAGAAACGACCATCTCATATAGCTGATGAGGCAGACTAGCTGAAAGAGAGGGATCAGGCTGGATTCCACCGACCTGAGAAATATGTGAATCTTTCAAAGGCAGGTATATAGAAAAGAAATGTAATATTTGTGCATAACTTGCAGTAATAATTTAATTTTGTTCTTTATCAAATCTTTTTTCTTATATGGTCAAATGGAAAACCCAAGCCATATAAGTGATTGTTCATAAACTATGCTATTTATCCTTTTTCAGACTGCGTGATTTCAGAATAAGCAATCTGAAGAATTTTACATGGTGTGAGATTTAATGAACTTTAGATAATATAACTTTAGATAGCAATCAGAACCTGTCTATCTGGAACAGCAACACTCGAAAACTTCTTTATATCACAAAACTGCAGAAATTACGTCTAGATTAGTGAAATTTTTCTGTAATTTATCTAGAAAAAATTCCCACTTAAAACCCTCTGTATACAAGTAAATTCTCGAATCAGGGCAAAATCGATGTTAAGACCCACCCTAGTTACGGAACTTAAAGAAAAATTCCGACGGCCCCACCGCAGTAGATAATGGATGGGTGGGGGGGGGGGATGTTTTGGAATTCTGGAATGTCATTGTCACTAGCCGTGTCGCGCTCCCCCCAACCAGGAGGGTACAATGACTCGGACGATAAGTGAAGGGTTGATTGATGACAGGGGCGTGAGGTCAGCTTCCCGCACTGTGCCGCACCGGTGCAATGAACCGGTTTTGAAAGCAGTGCACGAAACAATGCGTTTCCTTGCGCACACACCGATTCGTGTCGGTTTTTTGCTCGATATACATCTGATCATTCTGAATACATTCCCATCTATATCTTCTGCCATACTTGAAAGAAAAACTAACACAATAATTAACAACATATCCTATGACTAAGAATCATTTATTTAAATACTAAAATTTTTGTGTTAAATACATTTTAATTTTGATATTTCCCACTTAACTTACTGTACCTTTATTAATTATACTGAATAATAATAATTACATCTAATTTACTCATAATGAAAATGTTTTTTAGTTGATAAAGTATATAACCAAGTAATATCGGGTTGAATGGCTTCAAATACTGAACTTCTCATATATAGAAGATTACAAATGAAAAAAATATAATATTCTTTTCAAAACCAACAATCTGCTTGTTTTTTCATTTCAAAGAAAAGAAAACGAATATGGTTCTGAATGTTTTCTTTTTATTTTCCTTTAAATATTAGTTTGCAATACCTTTCCCTACATATAAAATGTCTTGAAAGTATCGGAGATAAATTTTAGATAGGTGAAAATTTTTTAATAAAAATATTGTGAATTATAGTAACAATCAAAATTCAAACAATAATATAATTTAACTTTGCTACGCTGTTCAATCATAAAATCCTTGCTTTGATAACTTGATAAAAATCACATGGCTTCATTTCTAAGTAGTAAATTCAATTTTTAGGTTGTGAGTCTCAATGTTTGTGTTGACATCATGCAAACGACAGTTTGCAGTACAAAATTCAGGCATTGCGCCTATTTAACCAAATTATTCCCAAAGTTCAGTATTTAGTTTTTTTGGCTGAGAGCCAGAAACTAGTTTATGTGTCAACCCTTTGCCTGGTCCCAGGAATTTTATTTACAAATTGGATCGTTGGGCAGTTAGAATAAAACTAATTGACTAACCAGTATCTGGTGAATTAGTTGGTGAAACGTGAAAAAACAAACCAGGTTTCAGTACAAAACTATTAGTTTTACTAAATTGTTTTCGTTTCAAATTCTCGTTTATTGAAATAGTTTTGATTAAAGATAATATATTGGTCAATTGACTATTTTGGGTAATTTTGACTATGTGAGACAATGAACAAAATAGACCACCCTTCTTATTAGAGTTAAATAATCTGACAGTTTGAGGATGGTAAAAGCAATAGCGAATACCAAAAGATACTAAAATTCATTGAGAATCATATACATCAGAACTCTATTGATTCTTAGAATGACCTATTCAATAAATAACTCTAAGTACAATAAAAGAAATAAATATAGTTATTTAAAACCTTTCCTTCTTTGACTTGTTTGTGCAAATCTTGCTAAATACTATTCTCCAAACAAATCACCCA
>BGPR01022722.1:1913-25045 GCA_013235015.1 Araneus ventricosus | reverse complement strand
GTAAGCATTAAAAGAAAAATGTTAAATACAAATATTGTCATCCAATATAAAATTCGTTTTTTAGAACTTTCTATGATTCCAACCATTCGTAGCAAAGTTAGTAAAACAATCGGAAAATTCAGAATGCGCCGTCTTGAATCTAAAACCGAAGTATGAAAGACTTCCGTTTGAGAGTTTTGAGATCTTGAATTCATTTTCAGGTTTTAAAAAAACCCACACTAACACATTTCTCGTTTTAAAAAATTCCTGCAATACCAGATATCGATATAAATTCGGAAAAATATTTAAAATAATGAGATATTTCCGAGCCTGCACAATATAATAGAATATTGAATATATTTGATACACTGTTCACTTGAAATGACCACTTGGGATATTGATATCAGTTCTCAGCTTCAGAGCTGTAAAATCTTGAATTCATGTTTAGGTTAGAAAACCGCTCTAGAAATTTTCTCGTTTTAAAGAAATCCTGGAATTCGAGATATTTCTTTATACCAGAAAAATATTTAAAATAATGTTACAACTCTTTGTGAGACTAAACAGTAAAACGGAGTGCTGATTTGAAACTATCGCTGTGGATACTGTTTCACAGTTCAATAAAGTTTTCTTCAACAACAGAAGACTGTGAGCTCATTGAACAAATATTTTTGAGTCGAAGCAATATAATGGAGGGCTGAATATCAATGATGTCCTTTCATTTGAAATGAATATTGCGCATATTGTTACTGAATTCAACATATTTCCGTTTGGTGAATGAATAATAATGATTCTCTCTTTTCGCAATGCTTTCTTAATTGATTTATTTCTCACTCTTTGAATTCATTTTAAATTTTTAAAATGTAAATGATAACCTGTTTACTTGAAATGATAACTTAGGATATTAAATTTTCCTTCAACAACAAAGCTTTTTAAAATCATTGAACAAGTATTTACTAGGGCAAGGAATATTCTGCCGTGCTGAATATAAACGACGAATTTTTCAATCAAAAGAAATTATGGATATTGACTCTCAGTTCAATATTTTTTTTGGTTGAATGAATAAAAATATTTTTTCCTTTTTACATTGTTTTCCTTATTTTTTAAAAATTCTTTTCATTCATTTCAGAATCGAAAAACATTTTCTATTGCTACAAAAGACTGGTTTTATGTTACTCTTTGGTTGCTTAGGCGATACGAAAGAGGATTTTTACTACAATTAAACCGAATTCATAACGAGATTTTAATATAATAAATTGACATATATATTTAGGTAAAAATTCTTAAAAAGCGGTTGCTTTCAATTCGACCTTGCTTTTGACGAATCCAAAATCATTTTTTATGGGCTGAATTTTGTCTTTGCATCACGAAATGTAGCAATTTTAGCGCTTTATTCCTTCATTTTGTAGTGGTGTTTCATTATTGATACGGATCTGTTAAGATTGGTACCATTAACGCCGGTTCAGCAATCTTGTCTTTACAACCGTTCCAACAATATTCAGAGATGTATGAATAAGTCACGATTGCATTATACAGATAGATATGTTTTCCATTTCAAATTCAGTTGCTTTGCAAACTTAATTTCTGATAATAGAAATAACAAAATAAAAGATATAGTTCTTGAAATATATGATTGCTTTTATACAAAATTTGTTCGGGTGTGGAAAGTATATTTTTGAAATAAATATGAATAGAACAATTTACTAGAAAGATGCATTGAAAATTTCCCTAATAGTATTGAAATTATCTTCTAAAGAGTCGAAGGGCAATTAACCTAATAGCATAGCAATTATTTTCTAAGCAGTCGAAGAGTGCCCAGTTTTTCTTGTGAAATGGTATCGGCTTCGGGGACGGGTTATAGACGAGATTGCACTGAAAATCAGTTATATATACTCATTGACTGCACACTAATTTGTCGAGCTGAAGCGTTCTTTAAGTGGTGTGGAAGTTTGGGGAGAGGGTAAAATGCAAGATTTGATTCCCCTCATCTGATCACAGTTGTCCTCAAAATTACGTTCGTATAGATTGTAGGATATATTGGCTTTTATACAGAATTTCTTCTTGTTTGGAAAGCATATTTTTGAAATAAATGTGAATGGAACAATATAGTAGGCAGATGCATTTAAAATTTCCCTAATAGTATTATAATTACCTTCTAAACAGTCGAAGGGCAATTTCCCTAATAGCATAGCAATTATTTTCTAAGTAGTCGAAGAGGGACAAGTTTTTCTTGTCTAATGGTCTCCGCTTCGGGGACGGGTTCTAGACGAGATTGAGCTGAAAATCAGCTATATATACGTATGGGCTGCACGATAATTCTGTCGAGCTGAAGCTTACTTTCAGTGGTGTGGTGTGGAAGTTCGAGAGTGGATAAAAAGCTAGATTTGGGCCTCCTCATACGATCACAGTTCACCCCAAAATTACTCTCGCACAACTTCAAAATGAGACATTAACCTAACTAAAGTCAACTAATCTAATCAATAGATGAAAGGTTTGCAAAATTCTTATTGGTTTATAATACACTTTAGTTCAGCGACATGCATTAGAGGACGCTGTATATTTAGACTGTGCAAGATTAAAAAAGCTGACTTTCAAATTAGTTGAAGCATTACTGTAGCGCAATGATTCCCAGATTACACGTAACAACCTGTCTAAACGAAAAAACGGAACCCATGACAAAAGAGAGGAAAAAAAAACATAAGAATGGCGCAGTCCGGGTCCGCGCCGTAGATTTTTTTGTGAAAACGTCGTGATAAATCATAAAACAAGTGTTTCGTATTAATATGCAATTTAATTATCAATCACTTGAATACAATATTTACACAGAGTGGAATAATGGTTACAGAATAGATAAATCACAAGTTTATAGCATGTAGCAAGGGTCTGTAGTAGGTTGTGATTTATCTATTCTGTAACCATTATACCACTTTGTGCAAATATTGTGTTAAAGAGATTGATACGTAAATTACATATTAATACGAAACAATCGTTTTATGATTTTATCTCGACGTTTTCACGAAAAATCTATGGCGCCTATCCGAACTGCGCCTTTCTTATCTTTTATTTAGAGTAGCTTTTGATGCCGCCATCTGTTGACAGTATATAGATGTACATTTCGCGTATGCGCAGTAAAGCATTATTTACTACAAATGCTCATATTTCCCGTAATATTCAAATGTTTGAATTCAAATTTTAATACAACGTTTCCTTTACATATTGTCAACTATTCTGTAAGTTTCGTACAATTCGAAATTAAACCCTGCATGTCATAATCAAAAACCATGCGGAGTTTGAAATTTTCAAATTAACACCGATTTTTACTTATATTCCGATAAATTTTGTTATTGTCTCACTTTGGTTCCTAGTAATACTCCTCAAGCTCTTTAAAATGACACCAGAATCAACATCCTAGCTGAACGCGTTTCCACGCTCCACTTTTTTATAACCTTACATCAACCTAATTCATAACAATCACGCGCATGCGCCTACACTGGTACGATGACGTCGCAGTCAAAACAAATACTGTGCTACAAACTCTTACAGATATGATCTATCCGTTGTGGGGTCAACCATTCTTTTCGCAGTATTATTCTCGTAGTTATTAGCGATTTAAAACTGACGGTATTTTGTCACACAAGATAGTTCGACCGACTATCACTGTAACGAGCGGAAAGACGTTTTCACGTCAAAAGGGGAATACGGGAAATTGGAACAAAATGAGAAAATAAAATCATTCTGATAATATAAAATGCATTAGTTTTCAATAATAGTAAATACATGTAAATAACAAAATGGCGTTTGGAATTTATTGTTTAAATTCCGATATATAACGAAAAGTAGGAGTGCAGATTTCAGCAGAAATGAATGGGAAGGCCAAAGATTAAAACTGTCAGGAACAGTTGCATGTTGTTGAACACTATTGACGTTTATACAGTTTTCGTTCATTAAGATCTGCTCCCCAGTTTTTTGGAAATTTAACTCCCCCTATTGGCTGAACGGAAAGACAGCAAATTGAACAAATTATTCTGGCCAAAAACAACTTTCATAAAGATTTAAAAGGTTCATGAAGTATTTTTGATATTTATTTACTATTAATATGCATATATAAAAAGAAAAGAATTTACTACAAAATCTGGAAAAGTCTAAAAAATTCACGATATAAAGAATATCATAATTTTCTTTCTTCTGTTGCATTTGCTATTTTTATAGCTTTTGCCCGAAATACTTTTAGAACTTTAACCAATAAAAATATACTATTTTCAAACCATAAAGTTTTATAGCACAGGAGGTACGGAAAAATCTTGAGTTGAATTTATTTTTATATGCGTTTCTCAAGGTGATTTATTTTAAAAAAAGTTAAACATTTTCTTTTACATCCCCTATGAATCTTTCTCTTTTTTGCCATGTCAATCTTTTTTCCCAGATTTCAGATGGAAAACTTTTTATTCCTCTAGTTTTTTAAAATCCACTTTTTACTTGCATAGAATTCTTCAGAAAAATGATTCGGATTATTTTTTTCCATATATGAAAAACATAACAACGAAAAAAAAATCAAAAATTTAACTTCTATTTCCCTACATTAGTAGTAAGTTTTGAAAAATAAAATTAAATAGTCTTTCAAGAAAACCATATAAATGCAGATAATTATTAATTTGAATTCCATGAAATTAAGCTGAATTTAAACGTTGAAATTCCTTCTGTTTATTGTTTAATACTTAAATTGCACACCACTCATCAGTTCTTGAATAATGTTGATTAAAACCCTTTGCTGAGAAGTGTGCCAGCTGATGTCACACCTAATTTCACTAGCTTCTCAACCGTTAAATTCAACTATAAATGGAAAGTAATAGGATAAAGCTAATAGTACTCCTTTTAGAATGTATATAGCAACTTTATTAAATTTCGTTTCGGAGTAGGAATTATTAGAGATAAAGTTTGGGAAAATTCCTTACATCAGAGATAAGAAATTTTTTCTGTTCCGGACGTTTACAATTTTAGAAAATTAACTCGAAAATTTTCCTCCAATATTCTTGAAGTTTTAATTTATGATTTTATGTAAGATTCAACAATATTTTTGAGTGTATCAAGGTGGCTGTATCTAAGTGGGTTCTCATATAAAGGGGGTGAGCCCAAAGGGGGGACAAACCCCCCTCGAAATGAAGTAAGTTTTTTTTAAAAAAATTGCAGATTCTATGTCTAGAAAATAAACTAAACCCATTCATGATGTTTTTTCATCATATTTCGAAAAATGTAATGGCTTGCGCCGCAAAGGGTCAAAGACACTGTCACATGATAGCAACCATAACCCTCTTCCTCCCATACATGTTCTTTAGTTTCTTCCTCCCTATACATGTTCTTAGTCCGGCCTTGTTTTAACCCTTTAAGCCACCGAGCTCGTAAGAGCGCGGGTTCGAGACATTAGTTTCTGCTATATATTTCTTTCATCCTGGTTATTTGTATGTAGTAAATGCAAAAAAAAAGAAATTATTTTTTTCCTTGTTCCCAGAATCTCTACAGATTTATTTTCTCTTATTAGATCATAAATATGACTATTTTTGAGTTGTTAGCTGTTGAATCCACTGCTATAAACTACGTCCAGTCTTGGAAAGGGCTGAGGACAGTTGAATTTCTTTTCCTTGGGATGAACTCGAATGTATTCCATTGTTTCAGTTTCTTGTCTATGAAGTCAGTAGGTGCGAACTCCCTATTAACAGTTTTCAACAAGCATATGCCACTAAAGTAGTAGATTTTAGAAGTCAAAATGAAAAATTTTGATTTTTTGATTTTTATTTATTTTAAGGAGACTTTTTCTTTTTCATTAGATGGCATACGTGACCATTTTGAGCTTGAGTCGGTGAGTTGAATCTGACTGGTTAGCTGAAAATACGTCAGTCTTTAAAGGGTGAGGACAGTTGAATTTCTTTCTCTTGATGAACTGAATGTATTCCATTGTCTGTGTTTTCTTTGTCTATGAAGTCCACGTAGGTTGAACTTCATAACAGTTTTCAACAAGCATAGCACCAGTTAATTGATTTCCTTTGAAGTCAAAATGGTGAAATTTTGATTTTTTTTTTGATTTTTTATTTTATTTTTAAGGTGATCTTTTCTCATTTAGATGGCATAAACACTATTTTTGATGCAGTCTGAATTGAACTCCACTGTTATGAAAATACGTCCGACGTTTAAGGGTGAGGATAGGCAGCATTTCTTCTTGATGAACTGAATGTATTCCAAGCTTTTGTTTTCTTTAATATGAAGAATAGGTTGCCAAACTCTATAACAATAAAGTTTTCAACCAAGCTATATGCACCTAATTAGTTAAGATTTTGAAGTAAAATATAATTTTAAAATTTTGATTTTTTGATTTATTTTAAGGTAATGAAAAAAAATCAAAAAAAGTGATTTTTTATATATATTCTATTATATTTTAAAAATTCTTAGACATTTATTCTAAAAAAAAGTTTTAAAAAAATAATTTTCCGATTTTTTTTTGTAAATTTTTTCTTTAAAACAAATTTTTCTCCGAATTTACTTATTCACAATTTACTTAATAGTAGTGTTTTAAAGATAATTTATAAGAATTTATTGAAATATATGCTTTAAATTAATTTAGGTCTTCTGCAGATATTAGAGAGCTACGTGCGCCTAAGAGTAAAGAAAATCAATTGTAAGAGCATTATCTCCTGCCAAAAAAAGAATGTTCTGTTTGAAGCCTATTAATAATTTTTATTTATATGATTCTCTTTTTTTTTTAACATGGTTTTGTATAAATTTATAACATCTTATGTATATATCTTCAAAAGATAATATTTGCATGGTTACAATTTAGCATTTCGCATTATAAGCATTCAATACTGATGAAATCGAGGATTAATTTCGACTCATTTTCTTTTAGCAAAGCAGCAAAACGTGGTTAACCCCTTCTTTGCCAGCCTTTTTTCGAATCTCCGACAAAATGATTATGCAGTTTTTCATTCACAGAGTGTAGAAATCTCACCTGAAAAGATGAAGGAAGCAGGAATATTTTGGGCTCTTTTCTTACAATAATCTTAGAAGTACAAAAAAAAAAAATAACGCGAAATATATAGAGACTTGTAAGTAAAGAAACGACTTTTTTTTTAAGGATGCAATATTTATTTCGTCTTAATGACATACGTGACCGACCAAAAAAGGGCAAATTCACCCTGAATTAAAAAATAATTCATACTGAGACTGCATAATAGCTTCGCCTTACTGAAGAAGAATCCATATATTCTGTTTGAAGGCTACATCTGCAATGAGGAAATAAAAAATCACAACAGGCAACGATAAGGAAATTGAGTCCTAAATCGACGCATATCAGGATGTCGTAAAAGACCATAATAATAAAAATCGATTTTACAACTAAATTGCCCAGAGGAGGGGGCGGCGCTCAGCTAAGGAATTGGAAAACGATCGCTCTTAATCGGAAATGTGATTTATCACACTGCGCCGGCACCTTCGGAGGTGTGAGGGCGCCTAAAAATTTTAAAAGTTAAGCTCACAAGCCTTTTACATCTTTGGTCGAACACGACTGAGTGAAAAAGACCACTGTGAAGCGTGTATTCTTGACATAAATAACTGTTACTTTATTACTGATTTCTGGTCTTCTGAGGGATGCACTTAAAGTGAGATTCGCTTTCTATGCTGAATGATGTGATTGATATTATAGTCTCTGAAGAATTCAAAAAATAATATACTGAGACTACACCAACAGTTGTAAGCATTTTGAAGAATACATAAATTCTGGGTTTGTACATATCTGCAATGAGTAAACAAAACTCAACAACAGGCAGCGTTAAGAAATTGAGTCCATAAATGACGCGAGCTGATGTAGTAAAGACCTTAATAATAAAAATCGATTTTTACGAACATGGGGGCCCAGAGGAGGGGGCGGCGCTCAGCTACAGAATTGGAAAACGATCGCTCCGGCGGCCTCTTAATCGGAAATGTGATTTATCACGCGCCTCCGGCACCTTTGGAGGTGAGGGCGCTCTGTACAAAAATCTAAAGAAGCTACAAGCCTTTACACGTTGGTCGAACACGACTGAGTGAAAAAGACCCATTGAAGCGTATTTTTGCTAAATAACTGTTACTTTATTACTGATTTCTGGTCTTCTGAGGGATGCCCTTAGCGCAGATTGCTTTCTTCTCTGAATGATGTGACTATTATGTAGCGTGCAGTACTGAAATTGCGCTATACTGAGACTGCATAAAGTAGTTGCTTTACTTTAAAAGAATACATAAATTCGTTTCGTAAATATATCTGCAATGAGAAATAAAAATCAAGCAACAGGCAGCGTTAAGAAATTGAGTCCATAAATGACGCGAGCTGATGTCGTAAAGACCATAATAATAAAAATCGATTTTTACGAACATGGGGCCAAGAGGGGTGCGGCGCTCAGCTACAGAATTGGAAAACGATCGCTCCGGCGCATTCTCTAATGGAAATGTGATTTATCCATCGCCCCGGCACCTTGAGTGTGGAGGGCGCCTAAAAATTTCAAAAGTTAAGCTCACAAGCCTTTTACATCGTTGGTCGAACACGACTGAGTGAAAAAGACCTATTGAAGCGTATTTTTGCTAAATAACTGTTACTTTATTACTGATTTCTGGTCTTCTGAGGGGATGCCCCTAGCGCAGATTGCTTTCTTCTCTGATCATGTGATCATTATGTCATGTCTGGCAGAGAATGAATTAAAAATCCATACTGAGACTGTATAATAGTAGTTGCTTCTTAGGAAGAATACATAAATCTCTGTTTGGGCACATACTGCAAATGAGAAATAAAAATCAGCAAATAGGCAGCGATAAGAAATTGAGTCCATAAATGACGCGAGCTGATGTCGAAAGCATTCAACATAGGAAATGATTTTACGAACATGTTGAGGGGCTAAGGGCGGCGCTCAGCTACAGTGAATTGAAAACGATCGCTCCGGCGGCCTCTTAATCGGAAATGTGATTTATCACACGCCTCCGGCACCTTTGGAGGTGTGAGGGCGCCTAAAAATTTCAAAAGTTAAGCTCACAAGCCTTTTACATCGTTGGTCGAACACGACTGAGTGAAAAAGACTACCAGTTATCATTTTGCCAAAATAACTGTTCTATAAGACGGATTTCTGTGTCTTTGGGGATGAATTTAGGGCAGGATTGGCTTCTTCTCGCTGAATGACGTGTTTGGAAACTTAGGGATTAAAGCCATGATTCTCAAATTGTTGGGCTAGTATCCTATTTACTGAAAGGGAAGAGGCGAAGTTCCTAGCTAAGATCATGTTATATGAAGCCAGGAATTAGAAATATTAAAGGATTTAGATTAGGAAAAATTAAAATATAGAATTTGGTAAGAGGATCATCTTACAGTAGTGTACATTTTAATGTAGGCGCAACGGAAGTTAGGGAAGGGGGCCAACTACATATGTCTATAGGCCCCCAACGGAACTTAATCCAGTCCTATATGTACCAACTTTATGAAGCTGTTCACTATAGGTGAAATTTATTATTTATTTATATTTATTTTATTTATTTTATTTAGAAATTGCACACTTACAGAAATGAACCCAACCTATAGAGTGCATGATAGCAGAAAAACAAAACTAAAAAATAGGTAAACACAGATTAATCAACAACAAAAGGATAGACACTTAGAAACAATAGAAACACAACACGACTTTAAAAAAAAAGTACCACACAAAAAAACACTTCAAGAATAATTAAAGCGAATAATTCAGTCTTGAAAACATCATAAGACATATTAAACATATTACGATCATCAGAGTACCTGTTAAAAATCTGTAAAATTAGTAAATAGAAAATTACGCATGTAATTAAACCTGGTAAATACATTTCAAAATAAGCAACTCTTCCTCAGACTGAATCGGCTACAGAAAAATGATACGGCCCTAATATGTCAACTGCACCAATGGGCATCATTAATTATCTTATGTTAAAATAAAAAGACAGCAAGAAAGATCACGTCGGACCCCTAAGGCAGAATGCCAAAGATCGCTACTTATAAATGATGAAGATAAGTCTTGGATACTAGTGGTTTGTCTCGGTAAAATAAGTAACGCAAAAAAAAACCTAACAGCTTTCTAATTAATGTTAATTATTCCATTTTAAGTGAGGGTCCCATAGAAGAAAAGTACTCAAGACCTGAGCGGATACATAGTGAAAAATAAATAAACCTTCAGTGCTAAAGTACACCAGAGAAATATTGTATGTTATTGTGATAAAGGAAATGTTTCCATAAAGAAATTACACATTAGCTAGGTAAAAGTTTCATCTGAAAAAAATGTGTTTTCCTTTTTAAAACTTCTGAGCAAGTGAAACATCATGGAAAAAACGAGTAGATCTGTGAAGCGACTGGAAGTATGAAGTGAATAGTACCGACTGGATTCGCTATTAACACTTAATCCCTGGGTTCTTCACAATTGAAGGCCGCAAGAGCGTACAGATTTATCGATGGAACACCGATGAAAAAACTGAGACCTGTAAGCGACTAGCTACCAGCATCAGTATGAGCTGATATTATTAAACAATTCTAACCCTGCAATCCCGACAATTAGAGTACGCAAAAGTGCGATGGCACAGATTTATCGAAACATCAGTGGAAAAAACGAGATACCGTGAAGCGACCTGATATCGAAGTGAATAGTAGAGTTGACGTATTAAAACATCTTAACCCCTGGTCTATCGCGAATTACGAGTACGCAAGGTAGTGGCAGGATTTATTAGAAATGCATACTTCGTAATTTTATCCCTTCCCGCCGACGTCGTGATGTCGATCAGAGTAATTTGACCTCGCGCCCTGTGCTTACTTTCATGCGATTTCGAATCAACATTATGGTGTTAGTTGCTACCGAAAATATCGAACTGTAGCACAACGCGACCAACTTAGAGTTTAGAAAATAAATGTTATTCTTGCTAACATGAATTTTCACAAGAAGTTAAATACCATACTTAGACATTGTCTTTTGCATGTACAGCCAAAGATTAGGATTAATATTCAACTTTAGCATTGGCATTGATTCAACAGTAACTCATCTGAATTGACTTTAGATCATGCATTTCCAATACAGTGCTATTTTACTTTTTCATTTGTTTGAGTAAAAATCTACGATTTCTATCTTATTCTTGCCCAGTATCATAGTGTGTGAGTTTTAGCAAAAGGAGAAATCATTGATTTTTTCTATTTACTCAAACATTCTGCAAAGTTGGCCTACTTAGAGAATTGAAAATGCTGAGAGCTTTTATATTGTCAAAATCCAAATCATCAATCCAGAATGGAAATTCTAAGATAATCTCTAAAACAAGTAACACTAGATACTCTATGCTACTTCATTGGGATATATATACGATGTCGTATCATTGTAAGCATTGTACAACTTGAATCCAAAAAATATTTAACAATATACTGAAGTTACTAGGAAAATCCCTGCGAATTGGTGAATTCTTAAATCTTGATCCTCAAATTTAAACTTCTAAAATGCGGTTATCTTATGTCTCTTTATCGAATGGCAGTTCTAGATTGTCTCGGCACTTGGTTTTACTAGAAGCAAAACTGAAGAGAGAGCGCAGCTTTATTTCTTCATCATGTCGTGCTAAAATGATTCAAAAAACAGAGTCTGTAATGTAACCCCTTGAATTATCCATCTAATTTGAGAAATTTCCCTGCACTATATAAGCGCAGAAAGTAAGGGAGATTAGAAGAAGATCCAGGTGAGTTGAGTCCCATTACACCGTGTGAACCGCATATAGATTGTACGCCACTGCTAGTATAGGTGTTCACAACGAAGGACCTGAGCTCAAAAACCATTAAAAAACTAAAACGATGGACTATGTTTTAGTACCAAGCATAATATCTCAAAAAGTTTTCAGATAGGTAACGTGGCGTTACGTCAAGTTCTTAAATTTGTTACAGCGCGAGAAAAATCCATAATGATAGCAGTTCATGCGTGTTTTCTGGTTTCCTTTTAATATCTGATTTTATTTTTTCTTCATCGAAAACCTCTTCAATACTACATGAACTATCAAATTAAAGAGCTGCAAAATCTCCACATAACATCTCCTCCTTTACTTCCTTTCACAGTTTTAGTCATCAGATAATGGCTCTAAACAAAGTTCTGAGTCCAGCACTGATGACCCCCAGGACCAATCGAAATTTTACACACCTATCCGAAAAAAAAAAAACTCTCCTTTTGAGACGCAATTCCTCATTAAAAAAACCGTAATTCTCTCCAGCAAGCATAGTTTTGCATTAATTATAATTTTGAAATCACTTTATTTGTGTACACCCTGCATTTGTGGTATACCTCACTATTCGTATCATTGTATAATATAGAATAAAGTGTTGTATTAACATTGTACAGCATAAAGAAGCCTTGGTATTAAAAGGATCAATGTGAATCGTTGAGCTGCATAAAAACTCTTTAGTTCACAAAGCTTAAACTACTAACTATTGTGTCCATTCACATTCTGGCATGATAAATGTAAGTCAAATGCGATAAAGTTTTCGCTTCTTTCCATTCAGCCTTTGTGACTCACTTTCCCTCCCAAACTTGGTTTCAGGGACACTTCGAACTTTGAACCATAAAAGGGGAAGGGGGAAGAAAGAGTTGGCGTGTGCAGAAGTGAACACCCAACTGGATCAACGGGAAATAATCGTTCCCCAACCGATTGTTACCGCCTTGCTCACCCCAGCCCCTAATATCCTTCACGCTGGGACGTAGATTGTAAGTGAAAGTGCACAATGGATCGATTCGTTGCCTTCCAGAGCTCCTGAGGATCCTACAATACGGTCACACATTTCATTCTACAACCACTGAATATAACTTCTGGTAATCCTTTTTTATTAGCGGCACTGCCTACGTGTGGTGGCTGAAAACCTGCTTTTCCGCCACAGCTATTGCTGCTCAGCTTTCTGATAAGACAGAATTGATGTGATTTTGCTTTCATGAGGGGATGGGTCTTTCTGTGATTTGCTGGGGCACGTGCCAGGCCAGTAGTTTGGTGGTCCGAAGCTAATGATAATATACGTTTGTCGCCACATGAGTTGGTTTCACTTTTTGTGGTAATCTAGCTTAGAACTACAATTTGTACCTAATCATTTGGGCCTGGCTAAAAGGTTCACTTTAGGGACATGAACGGGTGGTTGGTTCAACTGACAAAGGTGCTATTTTAAAATTAAATATTTGTACTTGATTTTCAGTTGTTATACGCGAAAGAAATTATAATTTGTGAACAAATAAATTATCACTGTGGGTGACTGAAATAGAATTATCTACCCTTCATTTATCATGGTTGCATTTTATGATTATAATAGTACGGAGCATTAGACTCGTATTTCTCTAACAAATTATACTTGACGCACAAGCAAAACTCACAACCGGATCAACGGTCATAAAAACAATACACGCATTGACACCATGCCTACCCGATGCAACACACATGCAGGCTGACTGAAATTAACGGAGGCACCATTTCAAAGGTATATATATACATATACAAGCATATACCAAATAATGAAACAAACATAAAGCAGAAAACAAAAGCAACATATACAAAACAAAACATCCAAAACAAAACGTCAAGAAAAAAACAACTATGGCAAGAAAATGAAAGCGGAATTATATATATAAAAGGAAAACAAACAAAGCAGAAAAACAGCAACACAACGCAAACGAACGCAAAACGTGCCGCAAATGAATATAGCCAGGGATAGTAATAAAACATCACTTGCACCGAATATCTGGACGAACACAATGAAGAAATATCACTGGACCCAGGGACTGAGAGGTAGATAGATTGACAGCCATAGATTGAGTTTATTTGACATAACAAGTTATTTGAGGTTGGGATTCTGATGATCTACATCCATCGATTCCTAATCTTCATCGAAACCCCCCCAACCTCAGAAATAAATCGATATCTTCGTAAACATCCGTAACGGGCCGACGCGTTCAAATATTCCCTCTCTTGTCGCGTCCCCCACAGCATCTCCCTCAGTTTTATGTTAGTAATCATACTTTTATTTGTATTTCATTCAAAATTTTAGCTCCAAAGTAAGTTTTTTAGCTATATGCCAACAATTGCTCGCAGAAACATTATGATTTCACTAATTTTAATCTACTGTATAGATTTTACTTCACCCTGATGATATACGCTTTACCGATTTACCATGAAGCCCTCTCCATTTTATTTTTTAATACTTGACTTTCATGATATTGATATATATATCCTGTCCCAGGGAGAAAGCATTTGATTGTTGAATTCAAATAGGGGTTGACTTTTCAAGTACACAGTTTTTTAGTTTTATCTTAATATTTATATTGTAAATAATGCATGTTTTTGTGTAAATCACTAATTGATGTATGATGTATTTAAATGAATATAAGTATAGTTAAATATTTTACAAACACTACTCAAATACATTTTCATATATACACCTATTTAAATCAATAATAATTAAAAAATTAAATATAAAATAATACAATACCTATTGGATAATCATACAATGAAATACAGAAAGATAAATACTATAAACTATTAATATGAAAAAAAGATAACCCAGAATTAATACTTCAATCAATGCCAATCTGATCTTAAGAATCGATTATGTCGCGCATTAAACTGAATTTTAAATAAATGAAAATAATAATGAATAAAATCAATGGATCATACTTGTATTAAACGATGATACCTTAATGACACGTAAAAAATACAAACAATAACGCAGACAAGATTAAAACACATGGTCAAATTTTACAACTTAATTATATTGTTGTGCTGCTACGCTAAAAAATGTTTTACCAGTTCTCACCGATGATTCCAGAAGTAATAGATAAATTCCACTTACAAGATTTTGCGAGATAGTGTCATTTTTTAACAAATATTGTGAGTTAATATAAAAAATAGATAAAAATATCTTTAATAAAAGTATTTGAAAAATATTAACATTTTAGAACTGTACTAAATTTTAAAATTCCTTTGCATTTTTAATTGATTTTAATGATTTAACAATATGCGTGCTATCTTACATACAATGTCGGCTCTATATCGTACATTGCTTTTTTTTGATGACGTATTGAATCTTAAAAAAAAGGCTTATTTAGTTTTGAATACAGAATAAATGAAACTTTATTTGTTTCAATTTTTTAAATACTACTTACTTTGAAATTTTAAATTTCATTGAATTATATCTATTTTGACGAGATTTAGAAAAATAATTTAACATTTCGCTTTCATCACATTTATAGATACCCAATTCCTCCCATGTTTTGACTCTTCAGATTTTTTTCATGTATCTTTACCTATGTGTTTAGAATGTTTCATCTCAAATTTCCAATGTTCATTCTTTTATTTTAATGGTTGCATCTTTATCGTGTTATCTGGATCGACATAGTTAGTCATGGCTTGCTCCTTACTACTGAACTGAACGAACTAACTAAACAGCCGAAATCTAAATAGCTGACAAAGAAGGTCATTTACGTGAGCCAATTGCTGTAATTTCTAAAAGGTTGACGCGACATATTCTTGAAGAGAGAGAGAAAGCTCTTGAAGAACGCCTGTAATCAACTGAAGAAAAAAAAAAAAAAAATAAATAAAAGATTAAGATGCATTTCGTTGATTAAGTCTTTTTTTATTCGCTATGTTGATTTAAACTCAACTCTTAATTTGTTTAGCAAGTGAAATATTACATAGTTAACATGGCTTTTGTTCCATTAAACTAACGAACAAACCAAAACAGCCGAATCTAACAGCTGACAGCGCTATTTGTTGAGCCAATTGTCGTAATTTCTAAAAGGTAAGACATATATTCTGAAGAGAGAGAAAGCCCTGTCTGAAGAACGCCTGTAATCAACCTGAAGAAAAAAAATAAAAAAGATTGGGTTGCATCGTTGATTGTCTTTTATTCTCGCTATGTGCTGATTTAAACTCAAATTTAATTTGTTTGTAAGGAAATATTACATAGTTAATTCATGGTTTTACCCATTAAACCTCCAACGAACAAACCAAAGAAAATTCCACAGCTGACAAAGAATATTTGTTGAGCCAATTCTCCTGTCGCAATTTCTAAAAGGTAAAGACATATTCTGAAGAGAGAAAGCCTTTTTTTGAAGAACGCCTGTAATCAACCTGAAGAAAAAAGAAAAAGATTAATACTTGCTGATTAAGTCTGTTTATTCGCTATGCTGATTTAAACTCAACTCTAATTTGCTTGTAAGGAAATATTACATAGTTAAATATGGCTTTTGCTCCATTAAACTCAACGAACAAACCAAACAGCCTGAAAATCTAACAGTTGACAAAGAATATTTGTTGAGCCAATTGTCGTAATTTCTAAAAGGTAAAGACATATATTCTGGAAGAGAGAGAAAGTTTTCTTCCTTTTGAAGAACGCCTGTAATCAACCTGAAGAAAAAAGAAAAGAGTAAGATGCATTTCTTGTTGATATTCATTTATTCATGCTGATTTAAACTCAACTCCTAATTTGCTTGTATAGGAAATATTACAAGCTAAATATGGTTTTCCTATTAAAACTCAACGAACGCCAATCCAAACAGCTGAAAATCCAATATTGACAAAGAATACTATTTGTTGAGCCAATTGTCGTAATTTCTAAAAGGTTGACGGTAAAGACATATTCTGAAAAGAGAGGAAGCCGAGAGAAAGCTCTTGAAGAACGCCTGTAATCAACCCGAAGAAAAAAATAAAAAGATTAAGATGCATTTCGTTGATTAAGTCTTTTTATTCGCTATGCTGATTTAAACTCAACTATAATTTGTTTAAAAGGAAATGTTAGCTTAAACTAAAAACGATTATTATCCTTGATTTCAGCTTGTTTACATGATTGCATGCTTCTCATAAAATTTATAATCATGTAAAAAATTGGAATTTGCGTTTAATAATTTTAAAGGCCTATAAAATATTACGAATATCATTCTCATGACATTCAAGTACAATTGATTAATTTCTACTCTATTAATTATGTTTAATCGATTTTTTTAGAATTTAGATTTTTTAGAATAATAATAGATTAATTCTATTAATTTCTAAGAAATATCAGATTTCATAATACAGCGTTTCTCAAAATTATATGTCCCATATTGGACGTTGAAATAGCTAAATTAAGCTTGAATAACTCAAACTAAGTCAGATAACGGAGTTTGCAAGAAAAAAGAGTACCTTTATGGTTAGGAATGGCTTCATGATGTAAAGATAACAAGGTTTGGAACTAATCAATATTATATTTTCAGAAATTTTGTTTTCTTTAAAATAAACTTTCGTCATCCGCACTTTACATTTTTAATGCATCCATCAACGAAAAGTTATTCACATGAAATATATTTGAAGAAAGTCCTAATGCTCTGGTCTATCATGATATTACTATAGAAGCTGATAGCATCGATATTTCCGAATGGAAAACTTCTTTAAGTATAGAGTGGGTACTTTCGGTTGAGAAATGTCAAAGAGTAAAGTTTAGGAATATGTGAGTGACATTTCATTCTTCTGTTGGCATTCCCATTTTGAAGCTTCTTGATCTAAAAGTGGCAGTTTTCCTGCGAAAGAATAAAAGGGGGTTGCAAAAACTGGAAAATGTTCCGTCATGATTAATGTTGTGGAGGCCAGAGAAATAAGGGCGTGGCTTGACTGCAGATAATGAGCTACAAACACGCAGTTTCGCAACCGTAACGGTGGATTAAAATGTTAGTCTAAGTAGGCCCAGAAGTAATATTCATTTAGCCGTTTCAATTCATTTTACACGAGCCATCACGGCTTCCGAAAAGCCGTAAAAAATTGCGTGAAATGATTATCCAATGAAAATTGAATTTCCACAAGACTTTCGTGAGTAATACGAACAAAAAAGGTTTATTGACCCTTAATGGAAGTATATATTCGATAAATTATTTTTGTAAGAGTATGAGATAGTCCTCGATTTCTTCTATTTCTGCTAGAATCGATTTAAGTTGTTCTCACCGAAATTTACAAACTCGTATCTTCCTCATTTCGAATAAACGTTAATAGTTTCTGTTTTAAATGTAGTTTATTCATGTTCCTTTTTTATCTCTAAAAATATACTGCTACGTTCAAAACGCTCCGGGACATATTTTATTACAGAAGAGAGAATATAAACAGAACCTGTTTATTTCATGTTTTATTGAAGTAACTACCCATGCAACCGTCCATATATGCCATCGTTCTTACAAGTATGTAAATGCGTATTGGACGCCTCCTTTTGCCGTCTTCACATTCTCTAATGCCTTCTTCGCTACACTTCTTCGGAACTTAAGAATCGTTGACATTTATGCAAATTCTTCATTCGATGAAAAAGTCGCATGGTTCCAGGAGAGGAAAATTAGCTGATTGCAGAAGTATCGTAATGTGATGTTTTGATAAGTAATTTGACACAAGGAACAACCTGTGAACCGGTGCCTTATCGTGAGGGAGCACACACGACTTGGCCTTCCCTTCGAAGGGAAGTTTAGAGTACCTCTAATCACGAGTTACACGTGTACTCTGTAAGTATTTGAACTGCATGAAACCTGTTCTAACTACTCGGTTGCATGATACTCTTTGCTTCTCTAGCGGGAATGGCATAAATCTCTTCTTTAAATTCTGGAATTTCTTCAATGTAGTAGTAGTACTTCGGTTGCAGTTTTTGTAAGGTTCAAATGTGTCTTGATAGGATTTCCTCTATTGATAAGGCATTTAATGTGGTATGTGAACGTAAAATTTCATTTTTTAAAATAAATTTTAAATGTAATCAGTGTAAAGTCGAAATTAATCCTACAGTGCGAATGTATGAAATGATCGTAGAACTTTAAAATACTGCACTAAATTAACCCTCTTGTACCAAGCGATGTGGTCCCAGGTGATTCAAAAATTTCCCCTTAATAGCTACGAAGGCCAGTCTGGGGCGGTTGGCTTCTTCTGAGGGGAGGTGAGGTTCTGATATCGCTTAGGAGATAAACACGGTAAGGGGGTCTAATTATCTATGCCAACCACATTTCCTTGCGCCTTAAGGGAAGGTTATAGCAGGGGAGGGGAAAATGACCACACAGGTTGGGAGAGTCCAATTCATACTGTTTCCTTCCAAAAATTCCCGGTTTTAAAGGAGCTAGAAGGAAAAAGTCGATAGGTATAAAAGATATATAAAGCGTATATAAAGGATAAGAATAAAAATAATCCCTGATTTTACTTGTAAAAGGGTATAACTTTAATACCAAAAGTACTACTCTGCTCAAACCTTCACAGTAGTTGCATGAACTCACCAGGTTTGTGGTAATGATAATTGAAATTATTAAAACTCGATGTGCTCTCCACCAGGGTGGGACCAGTAGCAAAGCCCCCCTTTCGGGGTTGTTGTGCCTCTGTCCAGAAAATTTATGTACCCCGTTCACGTAACGGCTATTCAGCTATTAAATAAATTCAGATGTGGCGGAAATTTGAGAGGTTCATCATAGTTCTTCTCTTCTCATGCAGCAAGTCGTGCCGTCGGGCGAACTCTAACGCCACTCCTGCTTGCCACCTTTTAAAAATGAAATATCCAACGGGGATTCCAGATCCAATCTCATCTGTGAAATTTTCTCGAGTCAGAAAAACATTTTTCAAGGCTGTGTCTGTCGGTCTGCAAACAAGAAAACATAAAAGAGCTAGATGAATGAAATTTCGCACTTATTTTTAACACCAAAATTGGAAATTCCCTTCAGATTTCACACGAAATCCATACACAGAAAGTCGATCTGTCTATCAGCCCGCCTGCATGGGAATGCGGGACCTAGAAAAAAGACATTTAAATTGTTTGTGCTAACTGAGTTTGAGTTGATATTCAAGTAACCATTAATTTTATGATATCTTGAAATCAAAGATAATCATTAAGGAATAAGCAGATATTTTTTTCGTTTTGAAGAAAAATGCTATTCAAATACTGAGCCAACTGCACTTTGATGTTCTCATGATATTGTTACAAAGCTATAAAGTTGTTTCCCTCAGATGCTAATCTTGGCGACTTGGCGATAAATTTGGCGATCTTGGCAACAATTTTGGCGACTTGGAGTCGAAGTTGGTGACTTCGGTGACAAAAGGAATTTTCTAGAAGGATCTCGAACTTTCAACCAATTTCTACTGGCTTCATGAACTTTCTGGAGAATACGTCACTTCCTACGTAATAAAGTCACTTCCTGATGAAAAAGTTTAAAAGCAAACTCTCAAGCCAAGAAGAGTTAGTTGGATTTTGATCAGTAAGGAAACTGGTGAGCTATATGAAACCTTCGAGCGCTGAGTTGAGATTTATCGGTAATCTCTGTTGTGAATTTTTACAAGTGCTGTTTTAATACTTGTGCTACGTTTCTTTTCCTAGAATATTTGTAAAATAAAGAGATTTATATTTTAATCCTGCTTATTGGATTGCATTCACGTACACCCACAAGATAATTTTGTTACAATATCACATATGATTTTCAATTTTCATGCTCCATGTTTCTAAATAAAACTTTTAGATATTTAAATTATAAAACTCATATCCAACTTAACAATGGTGACTCTACTAACAGCCCATCAGTCATGGACTCGTATCTAACTTAACAATGGTGACTCTAATACCAATTTTTGATATAGAATATCTAACTTAGTCCATCAATCATGGACTCGTATCCAACTTAACAATGGTGACTCTAATACCACTTGATATAGAATATCTAACTTAGACATCAGTCATGGACTCGTATCCAACTTAACAATGGTGACTCTAATACCACTTGATATTAAATATCTAACTTGGTCCATCAGTCATGGACTCGTATCCAACTTAACAATGCTGACTCTAATACCACTTGATATAGAATATCTAATTTAGTCCATCAGTCATGGACTCATAATACAAGGAAGTGTGGTATCTTCTTTATCTCAAAGCAACCCGGAGCACCAGAGGTCGAAATCTGAATTGGTTCCAATATATGAAGGTAGTTTGCCTTCTAAGATAATTTTCAGGGAAAACTGACCCACATTTATTGGAGGGAAAATGGAGAAAACTCCAGCAGGAAACCTGACATCATTGAGAAGTTCGTTGCTAAAGCGCACACTGGTTTATTAGTTTTGAAAATTCCTGGCTAAAACCACAGCCATACCATTCTTCCTCCGATTCAGGTTCCTTAGACATGACATGCCCTGAATCACTATCCTAGAATTCGGCAATCTGTTGCTCCGGATTCGCATGTGGCTATTGTTGACTTAGTAACTAATATACCTACAGCGAAATAAAATTTTAAATTTAAGTGAAAGAAAAACTTCTTAACAATATTTCATGAAAGTGTTTTGCGCACCTCATTATTCTTGTTTAGCCTTAAATCCTTTCATTTGATGAGATCAATAAATGGTCTCCATAATTGCGAATTTAAAAAAAAACTCCGTTCACTCTCACTTAAAGATGCGAAGAATATTGTGATTTAGATTAATTTTGGGTCAACATATTCTAATGTGCTCTTTCGTTGTAACTCTCTACCTGCAAAAAAATATATTACCGATTTGAATTTTTCATCTCTTAGTGATATTGTTCAAGCAACTTTTCAACTAGAACGAGTAGATTTAAAAACAAAGAAATGTGTTCAAAACTCAAAAATTAAACTAAAAAATAAACTTAACTGATAACTAACTAAATATAACTAAATCACTCTTAAATCTTAAAAGTGCTTTAGAGAAATAGTCGACTTTTGCTGCACAACATAAATGATCTGAGATAGATAATTTTAAAAGGCAATATAATTTTTTTAATACTCCGAACAGTTTACCTGATACTTATATTCAATTTGATTCCATAAGCTTTATTTTGGTGAATAAAATTCTAAGAAATACTCTTTGACAAAGAAAGGTTGCTGATCCCTGCATTAGGGTATTGGTGTGGTTCATACTCAACACTTATTTTCAATTCGATTCGGTAAGCTTTATTTTGGTAAATAAAATTCTAAGAAATACTCTTTAACAAAGAAAGGTTGCTGATCCCTGCATTAGGGTATTGGTGTGGTTCATACTCAACGCTTGTTTTCAATTCGATTCCGTAAGCTATATTTTGGTAGATAAAATTCTAAGAAATACTCTTTGACAGAGAAAGGTTACTTATCTCTGCATTAGGTTTTGTTGGGGTTCATACTCAAGTTTTTTGGATGAACAAAAGTCAATTTGCTCGCCAAGTAAATTAATTTTAAAAAATAAATAAATAAAAACAGACAGCATGGAATTCTGAATTTATATAATTTTTCTTTCAAAATAGAGTTAAAATGTTAGCATTTTAAAATCAAACATTTATCTTCGCTGAAAACCTAGAAAAAATTATGTAAAATATACCGTACGCGCACCTTTAAAACACTGAATATAAAAATCAAGATTTCAGCTTTTGTATATCTGCGCTACATTCTCCTTTTAATTTCTAACAGCTGTAACAAAAATCGACAAATTTAATCCACTTACTAGCATACTAACACAATATCCGAACAAGTTAACATCCAGCGTTACTTTCTTTCCTCATCAAACGATTCTTCCACTCCCTTTTCTAAACAAAAGAACAAAACCTCGCCAAAATCGATCCCCAAAAATTCATTCCTTTGTTTCCTTTCTTGGAACAATTTCCCAAGCTATTCAATTCGTTCCTCCCAGCCTCTTTTCGCAGCCATTGATTGTACCATCTGGTTTCAGAAAATAAAGCACTCAGCAATATTCTATTCCCTTCCCAGAAAATTCATGATCCGAAAACGAACGAAAAATCCTCTAATGGAATCTATTTCATGATATACATTTATGGCCAACGCATATTAGATGGCAGAACTATTTTCCCGCGCTTTTTATTTCTTCTGTTCCACGGCTACATCTGGCAGAGTGGAGAGACGGGAAAAGACGCCTTATCGGCCCTTTTCCGTTAATTTCCGTTTATTTACGCTGGAGAAACGGAAAAGTGGATAGAGAAAAGAAGCCTTATCAGAAAATTGGATTTAAATGGATTCTTTTGGGCTAATGTCTGTTCTAGAAGCATACATTTTAACAGACTGACTGCTGGAATGTGTTTGTGTAGCAGAAAGTCACGTCGAGATTTAAATTTACGGCTTTCGAGTGGGAAGTTGTGTTCGGCTATCTTTTATTCACTTTGGCAG